>BGPR01005795.1:36193-88517 GCA_013235015.1 Araneus ventricosus
AAAAACTGGCAAACTTAAAACTAATATGTAAAATTTCTTTGATCTTTTGCCAATCCAAAAATAAAAAAATGAATAAATAAAATATATTTCAAAAAAAGAAATAATAAACTTTCAAAAATGCACAAATAGACAAAGAAAGATAAATATTATAATTTAATATTAATTTTTCTTCATTATTTATCCACATTAGATTGACCACATTCTATGTATAGTAAAATTTGAGGAAAAATTTTTTTTCCAGAATCTTACCTTTTTAAAAAACAAATATAATCAATCTTTTTTTTTTAATATGAACTCTTTACTGAGAAGTTAAAAAAAGGGGACAATTTCTGAGAAATTCTGAACACTTTTTCATTCCGAGACAAAAAAAAACCGATAGTCGAGCTATTTGAGCTATCCTGAGACATCTGGTCACTTTAACTTAGGGCAAACTACAAATTACCATAACTTCTAAACACACGTCATTTATACAAACATAATCAATCATTAATTTAAAAGACAATTCCCTTTTCAATATCATTTCCCGTACGCTTTCTTTACGATAAACACAGATTCAACCACCCCTACTTAATTCCTACTCCATAACACCTTCTTAAATATCTCTAATGACACATAAACATATTCCAACAACTCTTCTACAAAAAATATTCCTAAAAAGCTATCCTCTTTTTGAAAAAATAACAATGTTTAAGTCATTCACGTCAAAAATGCCTTTTCCAAAGCATAACCTTTAACCCTACTTTCCCCTTTTTAAAGTACTCTTTTAAACTGCCCGTACCTCCTTTTTCTGGGTACCAAATTACACTCATCTCCTCTAAAAACACCGCTCTTTTAAAGAAGAGAGCTTCCTTTTTTTATTTTCTTTCTTTTCAAAAGGAACTTACTTCTAAATGGTTGTCTTGCGCGAAGTAACAAATTAAAAGGATGGAACCGTTTTAACAACTGCGTGTTGCTGACACTTCTCAGATCTCGAGACGCGATGTTATTAAGTGCTGGCAAGCAACTGTTGGCGTAGATTTATGTTTGGAACTAGAAAGACATGGTTTGGGATCCACGCCGACGGCTGCAAACTCTTTAGATGAAATTACCGCCAATTATCGACGGCAAAGCGTTTGGAAATGTTGTTTGAAGGTAGCTGGATGATAGTAATCTGTCTCTGGTTTTGTAGGATTGTTTGAGGGGGGCGGGGGTCGATTTTCTCGATTGGTTTTAAATTATATTTTTTTCTTTTATTTGTGAAAACGATTTCTATCCTATTTTTTCAGTTTAGGCTTATAAAAATACTTCTTAAACAAAGCTTTAAAATTTTATTTTGGAAAACCAATTGTATGCTTATTTTTCAGTTTAGGCTTATAAAAATACTTCTTAAACAAAGCTTTAAAATTTTATTCCGGCAAACGAATTGTATGCTTATTTTTTCAGTTTCGGCTTATAAAAAGACGTTTTAAACAAAGCTTTAATATTTTATTCTGGAAAACCAATTGTATGCTTATTTTTTCAGTTTAGGTTTATAAAAAGATGCCTTAAACAAAATTCTAAAATTTTATTTTGAAAAACCAATTGTATGCTTCGTTGTATAACAGGATGCTCTAAGCAAAAACGACAGAAAGAAGGCTTTAACTTAATATTTTTGATTCTTTCATTTATAAAAATGAATTTTCTAGTTATTGCTAAGTTTCAGCTTATAAATGGACGTCTTAAGCCAGAACTACTTAAACTAAATTCCTTAAGATTATCCACTCGTGGGCCCAATGTGCATGTAAAAATGTTCCTCGATCTCCCCCATGCCTTTCAAGTTTCTTGCAACTCCATGGGCATGTAAGTTGAAAAAAAGAAAGTTTTACTTTAATAAAGTAAAAGATTATCAAATATAATTATTTGCAAAATTTTAGTGTAATAATTAACAATAATCCATTGACCCACAAATTTATTTAACTTCCGAATGTTGCAGCCTATTTTGTGATATTTATTGTTATTTCAATTCTTATAAGAAAGAACACCTGAAGTACGTATGCATGTACAAGTAATTTTCGTCTTTTATTATTACTAACTATTAATTATTACTTTGACTATATCACATATTGAAAGATAAAAATTTAGAAATTCTTGAGATCAGCACCATTTTATTAGAAATCTCTGAAATAAATAAATTATTAATAGGCAATAAATTGAAAGAAATTCGATAGAAAATAGTTGTTAAACAGATTTTAACAAAATTGAAGTCAAAATCATGTTCTTCTTTTTGTTTACAACTGTTGAAAGAAAGATAAAAATGAATTTAAAACTTTTGCGTTATTAAAGCATTATTCTACAAGTTCTCACTAGAAATCGTGTTTAACAGTTTGAGAAAATCTGCCCTAAACCCGCCCCTGTTTAATCAAATATCACATGACAATGCCGTGAATATTCACTGAGGAAAAGATGACATTTCATACACATCAGCATCGAATAAACGTTCAATAAACACAAGCATTGAAAGCTCAGCTCAATAAAATACTACCAATCGGCATTTTTAATATTTACTACTCAGGAGCTGACATAACATTATTCATTTTTATCTTATGCCCATTCAGTCAATTGCTCTCAATGAATACTTTCAATTTTCAGTAAAACCGGACTGACAGTACACAAGCGTCATCATCGAATGCCCAGTTCAATCAAGTATTCAATTCCTTATCAGTAAATTCAATATTCGTTAAAGAGGTGTTACTTTTTATTGTTTAATTTAATCCTCACATGTTTCACCTATCTATCCAAAATCGCGCACGGCATGAATGATCGGCGGAGAAGATTCGCAAAACATATAAAACACACATGGCATAACACTTATAAAACATAACATGTCACAATACATATAAAACAAACAACATATATGTCACATAATATAGCAAAACACACAAAATAATATATGAGCAAAAATATAAATGAAGAGCGTATGACACGAGACAAAAAATCAGAACATTTTAGAAACATAGCGTGATATAAATTATTGGATCCATTTCAAAAATTATTAATAATAATAATAATAAAAACCCTATCATGTTGCAACAGAGTTTTTTTTTTAATGAGACAATAGTTCAAAAGGATTTTTTCTTTCAGATAGGTAACGCGCCGCTACGGCACATTAAATCTGCGCAATCCAACGCAAGTGTCAGAATGGTTACCGTGCAGCAGAAGGCACGTCTCTGGTTCCATGAAAGCAAATCAATTGTATCAGTTCAAAGAATTATTTGATTAGAGTATCGAAATTGTACTTGGAGACCGACAATTTAGATACTCTAATTGAATAATTCTTTGAACTGTTATAATTGATTTGCTTTCGTCGAATCACAGACGTGTCAGGCGTGCCCTCTACTGCACGGTAGCCATTTTGACACTTGCGTTAGATTGCACAGATTTAGTGCACCGTAATGGCATGTTACCTTATCTGAAAAAAAGTTTTGAGCTACTCTCTTATTAAAAAAAAAATCTAAGTTGCTACATTATAAGGTTTTTTAAAATTTATTTCTGAAATAGGTAGAATAATTTATGACCATTTTGTACTATTGACAAACTAAAACTTAACTAAATAAAATGAGGGGCTATAGGTAAGTATCATATAAATTTCATCCTATAACTACTATTTCCCTAAGCGGAACGGGGAGAAAATTTTTGAGCTACTCTCTTATTTCGACAAAAACAAACTTGCTACGTTATAAGGCTTTTTTTTTTATTAATTTTTGAAATAGGTCCAATAATTTATCTGGTACCTGTACTATTGACAAACTGAAACTAACCAAATCAAACCAGGGGCTATAAGTAAGTATCATATAAATTTCATCCTAAAACTGCTATTTCCCTAACCGGAACGGGTAGAAAATTTTTGAGCTACTCTCTTATTTAAAAAAAAGTTGCTACATTATAAGGTATTTTTTATTAATTTTTGAAATAGGTCCGATAATTTACGACCACCCCGTCTATTGACAAACTAAAATTAACTAAATAAAACGAGGGGTTATAGGCAAGTATCATATAAATTTCATAACTGCTATTTCCCTAAGCGGAACGGGGAGAAAATTTTTGAGCTACTCCCTCATTTCGAAAAAAACAAAGTTGCTACATTATAAGGTTTTTTTTATTAATCGTTGAAATAGGTCCAATAATTTATAACCAACCTGTACTATTGACAAACTAAAACTAACTAAATCAAACGAGGGTCTATAGGTAAGTATCATATAAATTTCATCCTATTACTGCTAGTTCCCTAACCAGAACGGGAAGAAAATGCCATGCGCAAAAAGTAACTCAACCCTCCCCGTCCCCTTTCGATTAGACTGCGAGATAAAACGCCCAACTCGCGTATTTGTACACGCGGTGCATAGATCATATTTAAACGAACCGGCGAAGCAATTAATTGCTGGGGGGGGTTGCCCCCCAAAACGCAACAGTGAGCTCTGTGTGTCGCGTGTGCGCTAATATCCCCCTAATTGCTGTGTAATAGGCCGGGGACTATTTCCACTCTTTCGCTTTTTAAACATCCACGTTTATTTATCTGGACAGTTTTATCAAGGAATGACATCTCGCAAAACGTCTGTGGTTCGTATCCGGTTCGGGGGAAAGTGAAGTAGTGTTCGGTTGTGTCGGATGAGGGGCTTTTTATTGCGTAATGCCTGGCTAGGTTGTTAGTTATCTGTCAGGATGTATACAAGAAAAGTTGTTTGAGAAAAAGTTGTCTGTAATAAAAACGTGGCGATGAAAAAGATTTATAAACAGAGCACTAAAAACTTGAGTGGGTTTTTTTCTTTCTGTATTTAAAGAAGTTTTCATTTGAAACATTATATTTGACAGAATAATTTGCTTGAAAGAAGTAAAAAAATTACAATTTTAATGGCAAAATTCCAACTCTGTTCTTCATGAAACCCACAATTGGTATCTGGTCTGGTGTACAAATACAACGCAAATTGTAATAGAACGCCTGCGGATTGAATATGCATGCTTTACACACAAGTAGTGATGAAAAAGATTGATAGAAAGATCACTAAAAATATATTTTTTTTATCTGTATTTAAAGAGGTTTTCATTTGAAACACTATTTTAAAAATAATTTGCTTAAATAAGGTTAAAAAAATTGTCAAACATCCAGCAATCCTAGAAACTGTCATTTAATACGTGACATGGATTAGGACGAAATGATGTATTAAATCACCTAGGTATTGCATTCACGCATTTGATGCACTATTGTCTCCTGTTTGGAGACAGATTTTCTATCTGTCCATCATGCAATATGTCTTATTCTAGCAGAATATTTAAGTTCATCTCAGTTTTCAGTCATTACCGGAGAATTTTTTCTAATTTCACTATTTCACAAATTAAGAAACTAGTGGGAGAATATCCCCACCCACATTTTTTTAGCTTGTTAAGATCAGCTGGGTTTTTTTTATCTGAAATTTGTTTACTCCTGACGCTTTTGTCAATGCTTGAGGTTTTCTGCTTTTAGACTGTTTCTTATTTTAAACGCTGTCTAGATTGGAAGCCAAACAGTTTTTAACCGTTTTAGACTGACTGTGCTGCTTAACATTTTAACCTTTATTTCCACTTTTTTAAAAAAAAATTCTCATTTTCTACGGAATACGATGTGTTTGGTGCAGCATAGTCATTTTTGGCTCTTGCACCAATAAACTCAAGCAACAACTTGGTAATTCACTAGTCTAGGTTAGGACTATCCTCAAATGAAACTTTTCATTAGAATTCGGTAAATAACTATCTGAAACTGAACTTTTTTTATTTATCATATCTTGATTCAAAACTTTCCAGTTTTGGTGTCGCGATATAATTTTTCTGGATTAAGTTTTTTCTTTGATAGAACAGGTTGTGAAATGAAAATTTTAAGATAGTTTGATCTATATTTTTAAAACTTAACAATCGATTTAGGAAAATAGGTATGGTTTTTAGATGAATTTGAAATTGTATATGCTGTTATTTCAGGTAAGTGGGAATATTTTGCTTAACAGTCAATGATATCTTAGCAATAAATAATTACTACTTCAGAGAATTTACCGAATGTAATTTTTCTTTCGAAGAATATTTCTTCATCTTCAATGTAAACGAAGGCGCAATTCGACTCCAATGAGAATCAACGCATAATAATTGAGATTAAAAAAATAAATATTTGAAAGTGGACGATATGTATTTATTTATATTTCTTGACAACAAATAATTAAATATAAAACGAAAAATTCAAAAAAATGAACGAAATTATGGTAACACTATTATTTCGTCTCCAATAAAACCAAAGAATTCAAAGAAATAATCAAAAATTCGAAACACTAAAAATAAACATTCAAAAGCAGTTGTCATTTTTTTTATAAAAACGAACGATTAATATAAATCAAAGAATTCAAGGAAATGAGCAACATTAAGTTGATCTACTATTTTTCTTTTAAATATCTATCACGGACTTTATGTCGGTAGAAGCTCGTATCTTCCATTCCTCACGTACAGTCATCACATTCCAGGGATACTTTTTATCATCTTGACATCTAAAGCAGGGATGGAGGGGTAGGAACAGAAAATTAAAAATAGAGAGACAAAATTGTCGCTGAAAAACTTAAGATAACCCTGATCTAGATTTTTGAAACTAAGGAATTGCTTAAGAAAACATATAAGATATTCAGATAAATACAAAATTTCTTATGGTATTCTTCCGGGTAAGTGGGAAGTTTCATTTTCCCATGGCTTCATTGTTTATACTGAAGAATTATCATAATTTGGTTAATTGTCGATCATATCTCAGCAACAAAAAATAGTCATTAAGAGAATTTACCAAATATATTTTTTTCGAAGAAAACATGTTATTTCATTTCCATTGTAATCGAATTTAGTTTATTTGTGTTAAGAAGCAACTCGAGGGCTACTTTGGGACGCACTTCGTAATTTTTCACCTCGGTCTGATGACGAAGACGACACCTGGGCTTGCACCCCCTCAAAACTTCGGCACACAACAGCGGGGGGACATTTGGTACCCTAAGTATGATTTAGTGTGCAATAGGCCCAGTACACGACGGATCTTCAGTGGAATTGGGTTTTGAACCTGGAACCCTCCTGCTCCCACGCCTAACCACTAGACCACTGCGACCTTCCAATGTAAACGAAGAGATTAACGAAATAATCAACACTTCTAAGCATTCTAAACACTTAAAAAAACCGTTCAAAAATGGAAGTTGCTTTCTGCGTATGAAATTTTTTTCAGATGAATATGAAATTTTATATGGTATTCTTCGGGTAAGTGGAAAGCTTCACATTTTGATCATATCACTCTTCATACTGAAGAATTATCATATTTTGGGTAACTGTCAATCATATCGCAGCAACAAAAATTACCCCTTGAGACAATTTACATAACGTAATTTTTCTACCAAGACCCATTATTTCATTTCCAATATAAACTATGAGACCAACGAAACAATGAACACCTCTAAACACTAGAAATAAACTTTCAAAAGTGGATCTTTTTTTCTTTTTCTATTAACAAACAAATATAAAACAAAGAATTCAAGGAAATGAGCCACATTAAGGTAACACTATCTACTAATTCTCTTTTAAATATCTATCACAGACTTTATGCTGGTGCAGGCTCGTATCTTCCATTCCTCCCTGCAGTCATCACATTCCAGGGGTCTTTTTCATCATCTTAACATCTAGAACGGGGGAAGACAGATAATTAACAACAGAGAGACAGAAATCTGGCTCTCGAGAGGGGAACAGGTGCGGTTTATCAAGATCTTCATCTCGCTAAACAAACAAAGGCACTCTGATACAGGTTTCGTCCCTGCCTTCATCTTGGACGTCACTTCCTGTTGAATGTGATCCGAAGAGGATGCCCCGGGAACGGGGGTGAGTTATCAGGAGATTCGATCTCGCGGTTGTGAGGAAAGTAGGTGAAGAAAGCAGTGGAGGGAGCTGTGGAGATGGTCTTGGGAGGAGAGGGCTTGTATGAAAACAGGGGCACGCCCTGTGTTTGAGGATCTAAGCCAATCGATCAGTCTTAGAAGGTATTTTAAAATCGCAAGGCGATGGTCAGATCTTCTAATTCATTTATAGTTAGGTAGCATTTTGCAAAGACTTAGGAAATTAGAGATCCCATGCTGTAAGATGAAACTGGATTTCTGTCTTTGAGTACTTTCACAGCATGTTGGATAGATGGTTCTAAAATGATTTAGAAAAATACGAATTCTGTGCTATAAGATGAGAATAGATTTCTGCCTTTGATTATTTTCACAGTACGTTGGATAAATGGCTGTAAGATAAATATTCAAAATACAAAATATGTGCTATGAAATAAATGGTTTTCGATTTCTGTCGCTGGTTATTTTCATAGTGATAAGGATAGACGGCCCTGAGATGAATAAGGAAATTACCTTTTCTGTGTAATAAGATAAGACGGAATTTCGGTCATTCATAATTTTCACAGTACGTTGGATAGATGGCCCATAATGAATTAAGTAGTTACAGTTCTATGCTTAACCCCTTAAGTCTCGCGCCCGTCATAATGACATTCATCCAATTATATTATTTTTGAGCTTATAAACTAAAATTTAATCATTAATTAGCTTTATAATTTGACACAAAAATTACGTAGAATCCATAAGCATCTCAGGTATTCTATGCCTTCTTAGATGAATGAAAACGACAACCCCTTTCCAAAACAAGAGGGGTCATCTTATTAGATTGCAAAAAAATGAGACTTAAGGGGTTAAGGTGAAGCAAGATTTCTGTCTTTGATTATTTTCTTGATCGATTGTAATCGTATCAGTTATAAAATAAAGAACTGTATTATTCACAGAATTCTTAACTATTAAGTCTTTTTGAGGAAAATTATGTTTTATATGCTTACATTATGAAGATTAGCTACACTTCACATAGTTTTCTAATAATTGGCTTCAATTTATTTGATTAGCAGAATGCCGCAATCAATTATCAGAGTTAATTATTGTACATTTCTGACAACGTAGGGTAAGGTTTCTTAAGTCATACCCTCTGAGAGAAAATGTCTACAAATTGCAAGTTTTACTTAATGAAGGACTAAATTTGCTTAATTCATAACTAATTCTCTTTCAATACATAATATGTATCTTTAGATTTGCAAGATATCCTTAAGACTTACCTGGAACGACTTAAACATCGTTTGTGGTACGACTTATACAACGGCACGCGAAATATTTTAAATAAGCATCATAAGAAAATGAATTGAACTAGAGTGTCATAAAAGCAATTGTTCAAATGGCACAAAATGATACCCTAAGAAATAAAAACATTTTATTAATAATATTTAGTGCTCTACGTCTTACGACATTAAAACAACCGAAAACTTACTTTCCATCGAGTTTAGGTTGTAATACATCGAAGCTCCGTTCTGAATGATGGAATCTACATCACCGATGCTTGTAGTAATTGTAATGCCGTCAGCGTCGCAAATTCGATGAAAACAACTTTAAGATAGAATAGGTAAGACTTAGTCTGTGATACGACTTAAGCAACCTTACCCTATTTACTTCACTAAATAGTTAGAAAAGGATTATCTCAAAATGTGAAGCTAAGTAGGTTCTCATAGAACAATACCAGGGGCACGAAAAGTTCCACAGTGTACTGAAAGTGGAGAGGTGCGCTCGTGGCTTTTTTATTAAAAATCTTTCTATGGGAAAAATGTTCTAGATATGGTTCAAATTTTTTAAAAAAGTATTTATAAATCAAACAGACCTAAATATTGTTGAAATTAAAAGGATTAATTATTTAAAAAAAAAAATTGTGATTTTTGTTTGGGGCTGATGCAATTTTTTAATAGATTCGTGATAACGTGCGCAGAGTTTTTTAATACCTCTCATGAAGTGTTGTCTTCTTTCTTCATCTGGAGCAATCTGTAATGCAAAATCAGACAGTTTCTGTGCCTTTTGAGAAACCTTTGCCGAAGTGTCGCTTGACTATTTAACACTACACCGAATATTTTCTTCAATTTGCTATGTTGTTCTTATGTTGGGTTCGTTTATAGTTCGTTCACTTGCAAGCGGTAAAACACGTGTGCCCTTTTTCAACTTTTCTGAAATTTCAATATTCTGAAACAATGTTAAAAATTTTGATTCTTTTTGCTGCTCATCATCTTCATTCCCCGTCTTAGGTGCCATATATTATTTTTTTAAAAATTAATAGAAATTCTTTGACAACGCTGTCCATGCTCTGCACCGTACTGAATGTAAATGAAATTCTAGCATTAGACAAATGAAATGGAAAAAATTTAGAATAATCGTATGTGCAAATCAGCGCTCGGTAAGGATTACTGTACTTACTTTCTTCTCTGCACTTATACAGAAACATAGTAATCATTTTGGCTTATAGCATTTCATAAAAATTTTGCTAAATTATCACTGAAAAAAATTCTGATCAAAACTACCAGAATATGGTAAAATTTACCGTATTGTCTGGCTCATATGGAACACCATAAAGTACGGTATTTTTTACCGCAGCAGTTTAGTAATGACTTTATGGTAAAATAACTAGAAAAATATCGTTTATTTACCACGCTGTTTGATATGAAATTTGGTATTATTATCGTACACAAAGGTAATACTACCAAATAAGCTGGTAATTTAGACCATTATTTTGATAAATTTACCAGAATAACTCTGGTTCTATTACCAATAAGATGGTAATTTAGACCATTTAATTTGTTAAATTTACCAGAATAACTCTGGTTCTATTACCAATAAGATGGTAATTTAGACCATTTAATTTGATAAATTTACCAGAATAACTCTGGTTCTATTACAAATTATCTGGTAAAATTTGAGATACGGTATGTCCATTTATAATGCCAATCGCATTAATATTTTTGCTTCTTAACCGGTAAAATTTTACTCAATTCTCAACATCACTACGATTTTTTAAAAAGCAGAATGTTTGTAAATATACAAATGCCTGAGGCAGAGTGAAAAATGAACTATAAAAATAAATGCAAAAACTCATTGACTCATTTTTTATAAATTGTTAAATTTATTAAGTAATGTTATAATTACTAAAATTTGTCATTTCTTGGTTATTTAATTTTCTTTATTAATATACATAATATGTAGTGAATTTATTTTAAGTATTTAAGAACACAAAAGCACATATTTCAAATCTAACTAGAATTTATTGGACAGTGTTGAGAGTTTGCTTTTATACTTTCTCAACAGGAAGTGACTTCATTACGTAGGAAGTGATGTAATCTCCAGAAAGTTCATGAAGCCATTAGAAATAGGTTGAAAGTTCGAGGTCCTTCTAGAAAATTCCTTTTGTCGCCAACTTCGCCGCCAAGTCATCCAAATGGTCGCCAAATATATCGCCAAGATTAGAAACTTAAGGAAACAACTTTATAGCTTTTGTTGGCCTCCACTTCTGTGATTGCTTTACAATTTATTTGTAGAACAATTCCTACAAATAAGTTGGCGTAGACTGTTGATAATTCTTCATCTAAAAAATGTAAAACAATTCAATTAACATTTTTAATGATTCTTATAGTTAGGCAAAAACGGTTCTTAATATGTTAAGATCTCGCAGACTGAGTCAAAACTGAAGAGACCGCCTTAAGCTTACTTTTTTTTTACAAAATCTAAAACATTGAACAATCCTTTTAGTAAATGTAATGTTTTATAATTAAAAATAAAGGATCATAAAAAATGAATTGGGATTAATTATCGATCACTTAAAGTAGTACTCTCATTTCTTACGTTGATTGCTCTTGACTTCATCATACAAAAATTTCAGCAAATAAATGATAAAACAAAAATGGAAGCATTTTAAGAAAGCTTAACCTCTACTAAATAGCAAGCTCAAAAAGCACTGCGCACGTAAGCTTTCCCTTTCCTTTACCTCTTGTAAGATAGCAAGATTACTCAATTTATTAAACTTCAATAACGTGACTAATACCTTTATTAAAAAAAGTGATGGTACATTTACGTTTAAACTAAGTGGAAAATTTTTCTGTTATCTACTAGTTCACTTTCAATAAAAAATAACAAATGAATAATTTCACACACAAATTTTAATTTTTAAATCATTAATGTAACATAGTGAACACTAATAGCTGGCTGCTGCTGCATAAATGCTAATAAGCAAAATAATTTTGCTACCACATTGATATTTCAAACATATTTAAAACGGCACTCATATGTCCCGGTCGGGGCAAAGGAGTTTAATTAAACATTATACAAATTGGAACAAAATTTCAACGTAAAATACACAGTTTTTTTATATTATTAAATTCAGCAGTTTTTTACCCTTTTCATCAATATTTATGTTCTTTTCTCACATTAGACCTCTAAAGGTAGAATCTTCCTTCACTTTTTCTTTTCTTTAAGCTATGTCCATTTTCTTCATACAGTTATCAGCAGCTAAAAATAAAGTAACGACCTATTTTTTACTCAAGTCGATGTTTTTGATCACATATCCAAAATTGAAAGCAAATATATGAAATGGTGTACATATTTGGAAAACTAGTTTTTTCTTACCGATAACCAAATAATTCTGATTCGGATATATATGTTATGTCGAGAATAAAAGTAACTAGAATTTCTTATGAGGTTTTAATTTAATGTAATAAGGAAACTATTTCCTTATTTTAGAAATTTTATTTAAACTAATTAATCAGTTAAGTAAAAAATAATGTCTCCTGGATTAGAAACTTATAATTGTATCAATTTTTAAAATTAGTTCTAAAAATTTTAACATTATAACATTCTCATAAAAGATAAAAACATTAAGTAAAAGCTAAACGATAAAAAAATTATGTACTAATATAACATTATTTTAGCAACTTGAAATATTTTTTAAAAATTAATTTAGAACGTTTTTTGAGTAAAAAAATTCACTCTTAAGTTCTCTGTGCAAAATAAGGCTATATTTCGAACATGCACTCCAGGGGGGGGGGGAGTTTGGACCGACTTCTGCATTATTTATATAAACTAAATTTCTTCCCACTGCAACTGCCCTATTAAATTTTATACATTGAAATTAGCAGTACATTTTGAACGAGCATGATCAGAGCTTTTAGAATTGTGCTATTTGTATAAATGCAAATTTTCCACTAACTGTAGTAAACGAAATAAGTTCAACTCGTATTCAACAATTTTCAAAATATTTGTTTTTCTCAAAATTTAATTATTTAATTACAATTATTTTGTTATGAATAGGTAGACTAAATCCATATTATAAACGATATGTGCATATTAATACAGAGGTGATTAGTAGCCTCAAAATGAGAATATTTTCAAAGTCACTATTATTAAAACTTCAACAAAGCATTACAGTTATTCTGCTTATTTTGTTTGACAAAATTTTTTTTATTGGATAATAACACCATTTCTATAAGTCTTGATCATGAATTGCGAAAATGTGCTAGCGGTTTTGGCACAAAAGGTTTTTCAAAGTAATTGCAGGGGAAGATAATTCTGTTCTCATAGAAATTAAAAAATTTCTATTGTCTCAACCTTATAAACTGGCACCTTGAATACATGTGTCTTTCCTAGACCTTTGTGTTTTAGTGCTGCCACCTTTACAAGCTTCTTTGAATATTATATAACGCTACGCTACCTGTCAACGTTTTAAGAATATGTAAAACTAAATATATTAAAAGTAATTTTTCTTTAAAAAAAATTCCTTTTCTGTTGAAAAAAATTTATATTCGAAAAATAGGATTACAGAAAAATTTTGTATATCATACCAAAATTTTTATATTTACATCACAAATCAAGTGAAGGCACCTCGTTGTTCCAAAAGAAGTGAATCCAATTTCAAAAGTACTTAAGCATAAATAAATGTATTTAGAGTTTTAGGTTACGTTCCCTTCTAAAATCTCAGTTTCTCTCTCTCAAATCCCATATGTTTGTGTGAGCAATGAAATATAACTCTACAATGTACTTAAAAACCTGGAGTGGAAAACTACCTAATTACTCAAAACTATTGCAGCTTAACATAGGTTAACTTTCTTATAAATAATTAAATAAAAACGAAAATCATTCAGATTTATATATTTATTTTGTAAATTAATAAATATAATAATTGATTAAATTATAAATGTTTCAATTTTGTATTCGATATAATTTAGCAGCAGATATTCAGAATAGCTATTAGATATGTTCAAAAATTATACTGAACCTTATACATCTTATTTATTTCAATATTTTCATAACTTGTGTAAATTTAATATAATTTTAGTTACTACATTGTTGCTTTAGAGTTGTCCAGTAAAGGAAGATAAAAGTAATTTCTCCAAAAATAAGATCTCAGAAAATATAGAAGACATGAATAGGAAATAAAGTACAGACTCTATAAATGACACAGCTCATGTTTAGGAGCTATGAGGATTATATGTCGATTATAAGTTGCTTACAATTTACTTTTTTTAATTCTTTGAAAAACTATATCTAAATGTATAGAATTGAAAGTAAAAAAAAATCTGAAGACTGTCGACGAGAGTGTGTTTAACACCTTTAGCAGAATTGACAGTGAAAAGTTCGTAGAGGTGGCACAGTTACAAGATCAGGTTTCCTTAAAAATGATTTATTATTAATCCAAATCATAATACTCTTAACTGAAATAATCAAAATAATAAAATAAGTTTAAAAGATACTTCTCTAATACGAAAAATATTGCCAGAAAATATAATCCGATCTCGTGCACGTATATCATTTTCCCGTTCTCAAGGATCAAGGATGAAGAGTGTGTCTCCGGCGTATACTCCAGAACTGAGTTCTTAGCTTGTGCCGGATTCAAAAATTGTTAGATCAAGAGTATCACAAAATTATGGCTTCGTTTCAAAATGCTTAAAAAGCAAGAAAAAATTGCCATCAAAAGACGGGCTAAAATTATTGCCGATCTGATTCGGTCAAAAGAAAAAAAAAATGGCACCCTCCGAGAAAGGCCTCCATATTCTTTTTGCTCCCGTTCTCATCTCCAACTGACAAAAACATGTCAACAACCCGCCTCTACAGTTGCGTATAAAAAAAACTGTTTTATTTGCATTCGAAGTATTGCCAACTAAACGCGCACCGATCCGGTTCGAATCAACCTAAGATCATGGTATGGAATTGGAAAAATACCCAGGGACTCTACTATCCCCGGATCCGAAAATAAATTTATTGCTAATTTTTTATTAATTGTCTATCAGGACAAAAACAAAAAAAGAATTATAAATGTCCCACCCATCCATATTCTTCATAAAAAATATATAATTTTAGATATGACAGTTTTAAGAAGCACAGTATAAATAATAGAAAGACGTTCAAGTTATGAAGGGAAAAAAACGTAATAGGAACATTTTTTCAATTTGTTCTTATGATCACTTGATTTTGATAATTTTCATATTATTTATGCAAGAAGTTTCCGAATAAAATACAGGAAATAACAAATTATTTAATTTTTTCTTTTACCATTATCTGATGTAACAAAAAACTATTACAAATTGAATAATTTTGACGCATTCCTTTTCACCATACAGATGAAAATAAAATTAAACATATCTTCATACGTCTGTAGTAATTGTTTAATAACCTAGTATTCATAATCTCAATTTTTAAAAAAAGTAAAATTTCGACATTTCATTTCAGGAAACGGTAGCAAGACGAACTTGAAACGTAATTCACTTATGAGAAAAAGGTATTTAAAAATAAACGGCAATTAAATATTAAATTATTGGCAGAACATCGATGAAGTATACATTAAATGCATTAAGGAAGTGAACAATATATTTTCATTTTTTTCACATCGTAAAAACAAAGTCATGAGCTAAGAAATTTATTAATTATTTAAAGATTTTTACCTTTAATTTATACATTCAAATGTAATGGGGTCGAAGGCCAACGACTCGGCATAAACAAAAAAAAAAAAAAGACAAAAATCGTTTCATATGATTGATATGAAAAGAAACTACAAATAAACTATTCTTGTGAACATATATATGCTTATACTTACCTTATTTTTTTCTTCGACATTCAATTTACCCAGCTGTCAAATTTTTAACTTTCAATAAATGAGAAATTTTATTTAAATATATACTCACAAATCATATATACTTAATTCAACATTAGCGAAAAATCATTTCAAAATAAAATTTCGTACTTACCAGTAAACTCCTGTTACCAGTTCTTCAAATCCCCACTCCTTTAGCTTTTCTTTAATGTCTATTTTCAATGGGTATGTAAATATCCAAATCAGCTCTAACGCGCGAATGTCCCGTCATGCTAAACATGGCCGAGCGAACAGAGAAAGATTTTTCGTTTAACGTTCCTTCGTTTCCAAACTGAAACTTTTAGTAAATTGCACTACGCACTTAACAAATACATAAAACAGACGCCGCTATGGATTGATTCATCAAGGTATAGAATGTTTTCACACTTCAACGCTTCATTAATGTCCTTTTTTCCACTGATATATTGGTGTACTTGAGGAGGAACGTTATCTACTTCAATCCAACAAAGTGCCGCCATATTTGAGATTTACCATATGGCATGGTAAAAAAAATAAATGCACTGATACCATTGTATTTGGTAGATGTCAGAGAGGTCAGCATAGTCAAATCGTCAAACATATGGTAAAATGAACGATACTTTCTGAAGAATAATCTGGTAATTTTATCGCGATTCTCGTAAAAAAACGAAGTGTATGGTATGAAAACCGTTTTTCCTGGTAAATTAACTTTTCAGCGCTGTAATTTTACTAAACAGGTGGGTAAAAAGAGCCATAATTTCGAAAACCAGAAATTCTCGTAAACCGCTACCAGAACGAACAGTAAGATTATTAAACAAACGATTTAAATACCGTAAATTTTGTTGAGTATCACCAGAATTCTGGTTTTATTCCCAGAAATGCCATTACCATACAAATATGGTTTTCTTGCCAGAATTTTTTTCTCAGTGTAAATGAGCGCATTTATTTTAAATTTCATTTCTTGTTATTTTTGAGTAGTTAATTCTTTGTTTCCGCACTTATTTTTACTTTCTCGTATACGAAGTATCCAAACAGAAAGTATTGTAATCGTCAAAAATTTCGAACTCGAGATCTTGATGAATCTGCACGTTTCAGACCTCTCTGAGTCCGAAGAACACAAATCTGGAATTATATCTGCCTGTGTGTCTGTGAACACGATAACTCAAAAACGGTTTGAGCTAGAGTGACGAAATTTGGTATATGGTCTTTACACAAGATTGGTATATTTCTATCGAATTTTAGACGAAGTCCGTGTGCTAGAAGTCTGTCTGTCAGTATTCATATGAACACGGTAACTCAAAAACGTAAATAGCTAGGTAGATAAAATTTGGCACACATTTTTATCATCAGGAATGTAGGTCCGTATCAAATTTTGTATCAAATCCATCAAAGGGTTGACTATCCGTGGGTCTGTATAATCGCATGCTAGTGAACCCGATAATTCCCAAGTGCAATGACTTAGATAAATGAAATTTGGCATTCTTCTAATCTTAATTGTAGATCTGTGTCCAATTTTTGTTTCAATCGGTTGAAGAAAAGGCTTTCAAATTGCCTTTCTTCACCATTCAACGACGCAGAAAAGGCGGGACCGCTTGGCGCGTTTTTCCCCACCTGTGTTAGGAAATGGCGCGTGTTACTTTCGCATGACGTATTTTTGCCCCACCCATGTTAGTTCATATGCGAGAAAGTTTAGGGGAGACCATTCCCGCTGGTTTAATTTTCTGATCGTGACGAAAATGGCTCTGTGGAAATATTGTGAGTTAAAAATGTAGCCAAAAGTTTAAAAAGTCTTTTTTTAAGATAATATCTTCTACTTGAATATAATGAGAATTTTGGTAAACCTATCTACTTATCATGGGAGATTAAGGAACTAGCTTTAATCTTGGGAATATCTCAATTTCCCACACGATTCAAATCTATAAAATACAAAAGAAGACATTTTTTTTTAATTCCAAATAATTCCAACACGTCTTCTTAGACTTTTAAAGGTATCAATAAATTCGTATCATTTAAATATGTGTGACAGCAAACTCGAAGGTTATACTTCCTGTCAAATGCGAAAAAAAAAAACGACATGAACTCGAAAAGATAAAATGACCCATCAAATGATTTTTGTGCGTTTATTATGCTAACATGGCCTTCAGATTAACCATAACGAATGCAGAAGTACAAAGTTTTAGTTTGCAATTCTAGACAGGAAATGCGTGCTTCTTAATAGGATTGGATATCTGCCTTGAGGTTAAAAAATCCATTATATAACACCTGGTGAGTGTTAAAAACGGTCTTGCTTGCAATCTCATTGAAATTTAACAGATATTTATATTCAATTTTCATGTTTTTCTAAAGCTTTTAAACTTATTTTGCTCTTTTAAAATGTTTTAGTATGAAATTTAAATTTCTTCACGAGTCTCACGTATGCGAATATCGTGTAAGGGATATTTGAAGTTTAACATTAAACAAATTTTGATTACTGTCTTAAGAATTTTTTTGTCAGAAAGACTAGAATTTTTTCTTGGTTTTTGAAAATTGAAAAATGACTTAGAAATAATCAAGAATTTTCTTTTTTGAAAGACTTTCACAGAAGTTGACAGTTTTTTTATCTATTTCTTTTATTCACAAAATAAAAGACAAAAATTTAGAAAATATAAGAACAAGAATAACAAAACTTAAAGACAATAATGCCTTTTGTGGCAACAGTGTGATAATTTTCTATTAGTGTAAGTGAAGGGATTTTTTTGAAAAGAAAAAAAAGATATTTTGTGGCAACATTTGCGACTTTTTAAAATTAGTATAAGCCAAATGGTCTTTTAATTGTCTTTTGTGACAGCATTGCGATTATTATTTCATAAATATAAGCCAATTTCTTTTTACTCTTTCTCTAAGGATTTTTTGGAGACTGAAAACGCTTTTGATGCTCCAAGTTCGTAAAAAATATTATCTTGATTTTAACATTGGATAAAAACGAAACATTAATTAATAATAAAGAAATTTAGTCAACAAGCTGTTCAGTTAACACTCAAGAAGCTAGTTTAAATTTCTTAAATATTTTTGCTAAGAAACACTAGAGAATTAAAGAAGGTTCTATATATCTATAATTGGATTTTTTTGTAATTTTATGGTGCTAGAGCCAATATCTCGGCTATTCTGGTCCTTGGACGTGCTATCTTTTATTAAAATCCAGTGCTCCCAATTTTATGAAAAAAACAAAGGTCAAAAGGCCCTAACTGGTTAAAATATTATCTAAATAATATTAATAAATTAACCATTAACAAAGTGATGATAAATTAAAAAAGCAAAAGTGATAAAACTGAAATGTGATGATCAAATAAGAAAATTAAATCCTAAGAATTTCTGAAATCAAAAAGATGAGTATATGGGGCTTCACGAGACAAAATTCATTATGAAACTGGAGTTGTTTGAAAATAAATCTAGCATTGGGCATCAAAATATGCACATTCATTCAGAATATAAAAAAATGTTATATCACAACTCGAGGTCTCTGTTTTAACTCTGCCATTCAGCATTTTGTCTGTCTGTAATTTTTATTAATACGATAAAAGCAGGCATACAATTGTAATCTAGCTAATACTGATAAAGCAGACATTTAATTTTACTTTTGTTAATACTGATGAAAACAAAGATTTGTCTTAGTAATTCGTATTGGAAAAAAGTAAAAACTCATAGTTTCATGTTCAGAGTTCTTTTTTCCTGTTTAGTTCCATCTTATCTTGTTTTTCAGAGATTCTTCCAAACGGTTTGTTATAAAAATTTGATGAAGATAATCTGTTATTTGTGTATTTATTACTACAATTATCATATTGTCCTGATAAATACCAATCTCATTATTTCATGAAGGTACTTCTCCCATCTTCACGTGGTTTTGCCACTTTTAAGGCTATGATAGTAATTTTTTTTTTCTTGGGAAATCCACTGTAAGTAAAAATTACCTTTGATATATGTTTCGAAGGACTGTTATACACAGAGTGCCCATTTAAATCCTTTATCCCTCTTAATTTCAGAACGACTGCAGCTATAGTCATGAAAGTTGTGACTAAGTATAGTAAAACGGTTATGGTCTACGGGATGAGACCACTTACTGTGCCATCTGGCAATAAACTCCGGAGATAGAGTTTTTATCTCGAAAATGGTATAAGATAGGGGGAAAATATCAGTTATAAAATTGTAGATAGTTATAGATTTAGTACAAACAGACACCTTGTGCAGACTAATGCTAAGAACAAAATGCTCAAAATGCAAATTTGTTTGTTCCAAATTTACGAAATTATGACGTCATAAAGCATGGACAAAAAGAGAAAATCTTATATTTCTGACGCAAATGACCCCATTATACTTTTTCCTGTGGGAATAACTGAAACGGTAGGTTTATGCGACTTTTCTGCCAACACTGCAGGACCTTCAGTGATGTGCTACTGTTTCTTACGTGAGCGTGCCAACTGATATGCTAAAAAGTGTGCAATGTGAAATTCAAACAAGGGTTCAAATCTTTATTGTACCTGACGAAGAGCAGTTTGAGCATCGGAAATGAAGGTATCTTGTGATAATTAGTTGCTTTTTGCCCTTTTTAACACGTTTCGTCATGTAACATTATTGGAAATAGCCAACATCAAATGTGCACGTTCAGCGTACTGTTCTTAGCATTAATGCGCACAAGGTGTCTTTTTGTACTAAATCGATAACGCTATACAACTTTGTAAGTCATATTTCTCCCCATCTTGTACCGGTTTCGAGATAGGAACGTTAACATCTGAGTTTTCCACCAGATGTCGCTGTAAGCGGTGGCATCGCATGGCGCATAGCCATTTTACTGCACCTAGGCACCACTTTCATGACTATAGCTGCCTAACTAAATCCCCTACTGTGTAAGGGATTTAAGTGGGCACACTGTGTTCTTAGACTTACTCTCGTACATTTTGCACCTCATCTGGAATTTTCCTCGTATTTTTCTGAATCCAATTCGCAAAATGTTTCTTTTTTTCATATTATTTCGCAGTTTTTCCGGCATTTTGTATTTGTAGTTGTTTTGCTTCGTTCCTTGTATCGTTTATGTTTATTTTTTGTCCCCTGTTTTTCTTATATATTTTTTATTATTACTATTTTAGTACGAATTTTACATTTGAGTTCGTTCTGTAACCAAGATTTGCCCCTAGCCCTGTACATATTTGAGCAAAGCCTCAAAAGCGACCAGGTTATTTTTTAAAATCTTCTTTCTTTTTCTTCAAATGCTTACTTTTTCCACCACGTTTGCTTTTTCCCACTCTTTGGAAATCTTTACTATTTTAAGTGCAGTGGCAAACCGTCGTGTTAAAGTTAAAGGCACAGTGATGCCGATTTAATGGCACTGTCAGCCTGATAATTTCTTGTGTTCCGTTTTCTGGCAGTAGTACCACAGTTCTATGGCTGTCTCTAAACACAGCCTTGGAAAAAATCTATGCCTTATCATCTCTTTTTATCACTGAGTCATTAAATACTGACGTTTATTAATAAGGTTTAATTACTTGATTGCGAATATCAGATTTTTTGCTCGATTAGTATGAGTAATTTCTCTATGAATCACGAAAAAAAGATAAAATTCATTTGTGATTGATTCATTTCTTTTTTCTTTTCTTCGTTCAAATGCGTATTTAACGTGTTGTCTATGACAATCTAATGTTTCCGGACAAGGTCGCTTGAAAATAATTTATACACCGGGAAAACTGTAATTGCAACTGAATTCCTTAATGAGCGCATCCTTGCTTCAAATGAAATGTTTTCCTACATGTTAATTAGTCTTAATAGCAGACTTTGCAATAACGTATAACTTGTTGCAAGCAGGTGATACTTCACCTAAAACGACCAGACGTCGCAAATTACCTGAGGTAGTCCCAAATATTGACTTTTAGTACGGAATCGAGAAAGTATCCTGGATTTAAATTAAATGTCCTGTACTGCGTCGAATTCTAACTATAAATATACTATAAAATTATTAGATTACATTTCAAAAAAATAATTTTCAAGTTTAGTTAAAAAGTTAAGATATAATGAATTCTCATTCCCAAATTTGAGTATACATAGGATAGGGTCACTGAGATTTCATCGGAGAAAAAGATCATGTTTGTTCTTTTAAAATGATAAGAGGTTTCTGATTAGTTAGTTGTTAGTAATTAACTTAATTGGAACTCTGATAGGGAATTGAAACTTAAATGATGGCTATGATATATAATATATTTATATATATTTTTAGGCTGCTGAAATCTATGAATGTACAATTAATTAATTTAATTTAATATTGAATTATGTTGAGTTTCGAAACTTTTCAATCAATATTTTTTATTTTTTTCATCGCGTTCAAGAAAGTAAAATAGAAAGAAATATTTTTCATCGCAAGTGTTAACAAATTTTAATGAAACGTTTTATATTGTCCCTTAACCAGCAATCTCAATTTCCCAAATTTTCAAGAATTAAAAAGAATCTCCTTTTTAAATCTAGATAAAGAAAAAAATTTCTACTGTTTAATCTTGAGATCTCCTGTTTCTCAAACTCACTACCAGGTAGCGCCAGTGGTATGAAACCAAAATTTAATTCATTTAATCATCAACTTTTGTTCTGAAGTATCAAAATATTATATAGTCATCGAAAATACACAAATGTACAAAATTTCAAACTCTTAGCGCATCAGGCAGTGAGTGAAAAACAGATTACAAAATTCTACTCTATTTTTACAAACATGAAGCAATTAAAGTTAACTAAAAAGGGTTTTACCATTTCAAGTTCACTACATGTTTCGTTCTGAAAATTACTAAATTTATTTCAAAAATGAATATTAGACATGTAGTTGATTATAAATATATAAAGGGAAAAAAATTAGCATTTTTTATTTTCAAGAAATTTGTGGTTTCACAATGAAACCAATGAACGGTAACGGGCGATTTTTTCTCCGAATAAGTTATCATTGAAATGCAATTTCAATTATGCATTTAATGTATAAGCATACGTGAGTTTTGAGGATGTTCAACCTTCATTAAATTCAATATTACTTTCGAAGATTCAATTTTAAAAAATATCAATTTGTGCAAGAACCCTCGAGATCAAAAGCAATTTAACTCTTGCAATGCCGATATCTTTGTAAATACTAATGATATTGAACTGGAAGTTTTATATAAGTTGGCCTATACATCTTACTTTTAAGTTATGAAAGAAAAATCAAGCTACGTTTTGCCCATGCGCAGTAAAAAAATGCTCGATGTGTGGTTTCACTGCTAAACCAATGAACGCGAAAGGGTTAATTAGATTTAGAATATAATGCAGCAATATGTCAGGATATACATTTTCTAATTCTCCTGCCGATGTTAAGCACATCATGTGGTATTATGTTTCTGGAAATATACCATAAACATTGTCGCTTAACAAGCAACACCACCTATCTCAATACTTGAAATTTCAAAGAAGAAGAAAAAATTAAATTTTTCGCAACCAATAACGAATATTTCTGGATTTTTTAAATATCTGATATAAACATGAGACCACATATTCCTACCAGATGTGAAAAAAATCCAGAAATATTCGTTATTCATTGCGAAAAATTGAGTACTTTCTTCCTCTTTGAAATTTCAAAAAATTAAGATAGGCGAAAAGTAATATATCGTTGCTTGTTAAGCAACGATATATTACTTTTACCTTAAGATACACCATCTAAAAGACATTTCAACATCGATTATAGTTTCATGGCTTGCTGTAATTTAAGACTATCATGTTCATTTACGATGACAATACCAATTCGCTATAATATTGCTATTAAAAATGGATAGGCAAGACAGATTCATAACTGTCTAATAATGTCGTTAGTAGGAAAAAAAGACAGTGAATTACCACCAAAAAGGCACTTTATCAAATAGCATGACATAGCTGATGTTTCAGAAATAATATACTTTGAAAAACATAATAATTTCTCTCGAAATAATATAAACATTTGGATGAGACGTATAATTTTTATTCTTTGTACGCCAAGAAAACAAAGAGAAAGTAATGAAATCGTCTGAAATTCGATTTCCAGATTTTGACGAATCTCCACTTTTTAGATCTGTCATGTGTTATTTTGTGTATAGTGTTAACTGTGTTTGTAACCGTTGTATTATATACGTATTCCTGTTGAATAACTGATGTTCGTGTGATGCTGACGTGAACGAACTTTGTCTATCTTATCATGTAACTAGAATAGAACTGCTTTTCATCATAGAAATGTTAATCATAGAACTGCTTATGGATCTTGCTTGATAGTGTTCTGAAGCGAACTATACCATCACAAGTAATCATAAGATCTCCCTGAGTGCGAAAAAAAACAATATTTGGAATAATGTCTGTCTGTCTGTCAGTCAACACGATAACTCAAAAAACGCAACGAATAAGAAGGATAAAGGGGGTTGTTTTTATACTAAAATTGTAGATTTGTATATGATGGATTTGGACAAATCCATCTATGGATCGATTGACTTTGACTTAGACACCACAACATGCCCCCATACCTGAAATCACAACATGATTTCTCACTAGTTTGGGATAGACATGCGTTTAAGAGGAAGGAGCAATACTCTCCTCAAAAGCAATTAGGGGAGTCAGTACCTGATATACTTTCAAACATCCGATTTTTGATTTTTATATATTTAAATCTCCATTTCAAGACCTTTCCAACGATGTAAGTCTTTTGACCGTGTTCATATTAGAAGTAAGTTAAAATAAGCTTTCAAAAAATGTAAACAGATTAATGTAGCACAAGATTTTTACCTTTAACTTCAATCATCTCAAAATGGTATTTTTGCGTGTACCTTTTTCACAAAATTTTCTGTATATATATTCTCTTGACATTTTTACCACCTATTATATGAATGTATATACTGATGTGAATTTTTTTTTTGATATTCCAAAAATATATCTTAATACTGCTGATCTCGTGTTAGAAAACGGCATGTTTTGAAAAATTCCTAGTGCCATTCAGTTAAAAAATTTTTAAAAGCTATATTTATGTAAGAATTTCACTTCAATATAAAGATAAACGTCTACTTACAGTGTATAAAAAATTTCAAACATATATCTATAATAGATTGTGAGAAAATGTACATAAAAAATGGCCAATTCAACATTGGCGGTATAGGAGGTACCGACTCTCCTTAAGCTCATACTGACTTTCTTTGTGTTGATTGACTGTCGGTCTGTCTATTCGTAGGTATACGAACGTGATAATCAAAAATGTGACCCAAACATTTTGATGCACCAAATTTAAAACGCGTGAAATGAAAAATTCCTGATTTATATCAAATTTTGGAACTTGTCAGTCAGAGGGAAGACATCCAAAATACACACTTTAAATCTTTTCGTTGTATTACGAGAATAAACATAAAACATTCATATTGTGTATGTATTCGAGAAAGTGGGGGTGAGGACACTCCTGCTGCTTTTTTTTATCTAATTTTTTCAATGCTGTTTAAAAAATTATTAAAGTAAGTGCAAAAAAGAGGTTTACTTTCTAGCACTTTGAATGTATAACAGTAAAACAAATACTTAAGTATGAGGTAAATTTAATTGTGTTTGTAGTCTGTATATGTCTTGAGATCTGTATATATAAATATATTTTAAATCGGCTGTAAGACTTTTAGAGAAAGAGTGAAGTTTTTCTCTTTTGTTCTTACATAACGGTAATAAATATTTAAAAAATATTTTCAAAATCATTATCGTTATCGTTAATGTTATCTCCCAAAAACTTAATGAAACCTATTTTGACGAAGTTGTGCCATGAGGAATAAACTCCAAAGCATACATTTTAACATTCAGCTTCTTTTGAAAATATTTATAGAATAAAAGTCTAATTGTACATTTTTCTAAAATTAAATATTGTTTTACAAGTATCCATTATAAGTTTACATTAATGGAAACTATGTGTTTTAAAGCCCATTTCTTATTCTGCTATGCAAATATATTAACACTTAATAAGTATTGATTATAAAACTTGCAGATTTAAATGTATCAACACAATGCGTATACCCAAAATCTATAAAATATTAGTTGGTTTCTGATAGCAACATTGAGCACTTTTGTAGATGTAGTAAAAGCACTTTCTTTGTGGAAAAACTACAAGATCTATCTCAGTTGTCGTAGTGCACTCAAAAATACAAATATATTTCAACAATAATATAACTTTCTTTAGGGACACACGTTAGAAGATCTGTATTAGTTATTGTTATACTACTCAGAAAGATACAAAAAACTTTCAACAACAGAAACGCTTCCTTCCTGGACACAAAATAGATTCCTCTTAGTTGTTGTTACACCACCTAAAAAAAAGAGATGCGAGAAACAACCAAAGCAGAAAAACATGCCAAAACATCCTATTCTTAACAACTATATACTCCAAATTAATTACCAAAAGAAAGTTTCCCAAGGACGTTCCAACGAATTACCTCGAAGCTTATTTCACATACCCTGTCTCGAGATATAAATTCAAATCGTGGGTAATACGAGACCCATCATTTCGACTCCAACCACATCGAGAGCCCTAGCATCGGAAGAGCCAACACCGCAAGAGAGGATCAGATATCCCAAGAAACAGCATAATTAAGTCCATCTTGAAACGGGTAGTCGCCACTCTTTCCTAGGCTATTAAGGAAATTAACAGCCTTATTATGTCTTAATTGCTTCGCATTCATACGGATTAGGGGCTTCTTTATGTTTGTTGAGTGGATCTTCGGTGACATCTTCCATTGGACCGTAATTGCCCTAAAGTCTTTAAAAGTCCAGAAAGACGTGCAATTAGAGGGGTGTTTTGCCCTCAATTTTGCCTCCCGATCGTACGTACAGACCTGTTGCACCAAATTTCCCCCCCCCCCCTTGTGATTGGATGGCAATAATTTCTGGTAGTTCAGCGTCGCGACTGTCTTTGGAAACCACTTAATAAGTGATTTTATCTTGTAATTACCTGGATTGCTTTCGGGGAAGGGAGGGAGAGGAAAAAGGTGGGCAAAATGTTCTTGGGTTTTCTGTGGTTGCTCCTGCTGCTCTTGTTGATATAGATGGAGATAGAGATGAAATTATATGAATTGATTGTAAGGAAATGTACAGATCAGGCTGGAAAATCACACTTGTGTTTTGAGTTACAACTATTTTGCTTCTGCTGTCTAAGAGTTAGAGATATGCAATAACGATCAGACCTGTACTTAAACTTAATGGTGAGCAGAAGTTTGAGATTTAAAAAATGAATGCGTAGATAGGAAAGTAATAAGCTTGGTATACAAATATGAACCTGAAATTTCAATTATAGCCTGTAAATATGGAAACTGAAACTTGCTTGATTATGCATTGCATATTATTTGGAAGCTTATAATGTATCTGTTACCGGTAATATATGAAAACCAGCCTGCTATGGAATACCTAGGCATTTTATAGAATGCCGAAAACTGGCCGGCAATGTATGAAACGATTAACATTTCACTCATTTTCTAAGCATTCTATTGAATCCCAAATGACAAACTAGCAAAGTATGAAATACATGTATGATTCTATTTTATAAGAAAGAAAATTAAGTACAATTCAAAATAAAATTCTTTTAGAAGAAAGATATAAATTTTTTTTTGTACAACTTTCATTTTTCTTTACGCATTTTGAATAAAGGTTTTTTAATGGCATTCTTTCATTATTTTTTCGAAATAACAATTGTATTTTCGAGGAATTCACGTCTTTTAAATAATAACCTTATCATGACCTTTTATCAAACTTTGTGCAAATAGCATTTGTCATTCTATAAAATGCCTAGGTATTCTATAGAATACCGGCGTTTCATGCATTGCCTGCAACATGTCTACTTATTTAGCGAGAGTTTTGTAAAAGTAAAACTTGCAATGGGAGAAAATTAACAAGTAAGTAGATATTGAATAATTCAAAACACAGAACGAATTTGGGATTCAATTGATAACTTTATTTTATACATACATTTGTAATCCTTTTAAGTATGTTAATGAATGGCTTTCGGTCAATGTCTTCCTGAACATTTTTCTCATTGCACTAGAGGTGTTATTTCTGAAATAAAATAGCATTCTTACTTTGTTGAACGAAAATAAATAATGAAAAACAATAAACAGATTAGAGAAGAGCAACTATAAAACAAAAATTGATAACTCTTTATTCAAATTATAAGTAACATAAAATTCAATAATTGGTTCACATTCTGACTTCGATGGAATCACAATGTAGAAGAGGAAACCGCAGCTGATCTTTTCTGCATATTTAAATCAATCTTAGAAATAAAATATAAAAATAGATTTCTTGAAATTTCTTATTTTAAGTTGACAATAATATTTTAAAGGAATTATTAATAAGAATATTTAAGAAGAATTTTAGTAAATTCGTTCCTATTTTGGGGAAACTGCAAGACAAGTGTCCAAAATACTGATATCACAATTTTCATTATTTAATTACTGGAATCGTTATTAATATTAAGTGATAGCTACTTGAAATTTCCTTTATAGTTAAATTATTAATAGTAACTAGAGACAACAGCTTTTATTAATTAGATATTTAAGAAAAAATTTTTGAAATAAATACACTTTTATAGTATATTGAAAAGCAGGATTTCGTCGCTTAACAAACAATACCACTTTTCTCAATTTTTGCTTTCTCCATCTGGTTGGAACATGCTGTCTCATGTTCATACCAGATGTTAAAAAATTTCAGAAATATTCGTTATTGGCTGCGAAAAATTAAGTTTTTTCTTCCTCTTTGTAATTAAAAAAAATTGAGATAGGTGGTGTTGCTTGTTAAGCGACGAGTTTTTTATTTTAATATTTTTCTAGTTTTTACTCTTTAATTTATGATTCATTTATATAAACTAACTGATTCCACGCAGAACATCTTCCACACATTGTCGTCTAAATTGGCGCAGTTTGGCTCCGATATTTGATCTCGCCAAAAATACAGAACGAGTTAACTGTCGTCAAGAAAAAACCTGAGCCAAGATGGCGATGCAGCGCCCCATGAAAATTCGCTAAGATAAAAAAGACGCCAAGTGTTGTGCGTATAACGGAAATTTTCCCGATATATAAGGTGACCAACCGTCCTACTTTTGTAAGTTCTGTCATTCCACGAAAAGTGTACAATAAATAATGATACAAGTGCCTTTATTATGCATTTATCATATTATAGTGCAATGAATTAAATGTTTCTTTTATTTATGATATTTTTCAGCTTCAATTTATTTGTGTCCTTCTTTTGTTGGAGGTTAAAAGTTGACCAACTTACAATATACAATATTCCCAATAGTAAGTTCTATGCTGTTCGCCTCAATTTGTGAATTAACCTGATTTACCCTTCGAAGATTTAATCTATTTTGACATTGATCTGAATAACGTCATTTCTGATTGATCTCTTTTGAATCACTTCATTCAAAGTTTCATTCACGTGATGCTCTCCCCCCCCATCTATTGTAAGAATTATTGTGGACTGTACGTCGTTTTTGTGAGAAAAAGTTATTTTACACCAAAAACGAATATAGAAGCAGGGATATGCCTATGAATTTATATCAAACAAGAAGAGGTTAGCGATTTCGCTTTGAAAAACTAACTGATTGTTGCCATCAGCAAAAGATAAGCTAACATCTTTATTTGCGCAACGAACTTTAGCATTTTATATATAATGAAGATATTATGGAATTCACCGCCAGGTATCGTCACTCGCACAGGATCAAAATTGAATTAAATTACCATATTAACTGATAATTAAGGTCTGAAAATATTTGAATGGTGTATTTTCATCGAGAACACACAAATATATAAATATACAAAATCTCAAAACTCAGTACATTAGGAAGTTAGTGAAAAATAGATTACAAAATTCAATCTTCAAAACAGGCAACAAATTAAGTGAAATGAAAGTGTTTAAAAGGAGGAAGAAACCAACCATAAGCCATTAATGTATTTTTGGCGCAGGAAATGTGATGATATATTTATTGGATCGCACTTACTATAGCGAAGAAAAAAAAATGAAATGTAACTAAATAATATTCTGAAGAAGTGATCTTTCTCTATTGTTTTCAAATTGTATCAGTGATACACATACAGGTTAGTCCCGATGTTCAGATGTCACAGTGGTGTGGTGTCATTGGTGAGTTCAGTAGTCAGTTTGACACTGGTATGGTGTCAGAGTCTCTGTTTGGGCGACCGCTTGGTCTCGGTTTAGTTTAGTTTATTTATATTAACGTCCGTTTTGAAGCAAAACGAGGGCTGTTTGGGACGGACCTCGCAATTTTGAACCGCGGTCAGATGACGAGAATCTCTCCAAACTTCCGTACCACACAAGCGAGAGGACGTTTGGCCACCCCTACGTGTGATTTAACTTGCAATAGGCCCAATACATGACGGATCTTCAGTGGAATCCGGTTTCGAACCTGGAACCGGCACTTCACCCCTTGGCCACCGCAGCCACGGTTGGCTTCGGATTACATTGAAGACCTGCCGTGTCGTGCCTTCTAAATTCGTCGGAATAAAATATTCTGCCCATAAAATGGCGAAATTTTCAGAAAGGTTTAGAATCTCAAATGTAATTCTCGACATCTGTCTCAAAAAAGCCCTCATGATGCTCTAAAATGGAGCGTTAATCATAGTAAACTAAGTAGTGGTTGTGCTTACGCCAATTTACCACTTAAGGACTATAAATTTATATTATGGTGATTGGCATTCAAAATAATTAACCTCCCAGCAGGAGCGCCCTCTATACCAACATGAAAGGTCGCTCATTATTTCCTAGATACGCTATTGTAAAATACCAATTTTTAAAAGGGTAATTATCAAAATTATGTTGTAATTGTGTAAGGTAAATAAATAAAATTATTGTAAGCGATTTTTAGTTAAAAACGAATGGAAATAATGCAAACTTAAATCACAAAATCAATATAAAATGATTAAAGAATTAGCTCCGTGACGTGAAAAAACTTAAAGACATCGGCGATTTTTCAACTGAAATATTTACATTTGTTACATAAAACTTTAAAAACAGTATGGAAGTAAAAAAACAATTGAAATTTAGATATAAAAAGCAAGAAGTCAGTTTTATATTCATTTTACTGACTTAAGCCTAAACGCCCGCGCTTACATTTAAAATACAAATAGCAGATTCTCATAGTCCTATTAACGCCTCGAATCCCAAACGATGACTAACAGTTCGTCAAAAAAAGCTGGAGGAATAGCCAAATCTCATATTTTTATAGCGATCTCTGGTGAAAAAATGTAAAATGAAATTCTTCTCTAGTGCATCTCTGACATACGCCGCTTTAAGGTTAATAATCAAAATACTTAAGAAGAATATAGGTGAATCCATTTCCTGTTTTGGCAATCTTCATCACAATTTTCTTCACTTTTTTTCTAGGAAGTATTATCAAGGGAACCATTTGACAATTTTGAATTTCTTTTTATCTGTATGTAGAAATATAATTGATTTAACCTGGCTAAGCTTGTCCACGGCCAAGCTACTAATGTAACTGTTGAAAACTCCATATATTTGGATTGCCTTTTTTCAATAGTTTTGATAGCAACAGCGTTCATTTGCATGTGAACATTTAAATGTTTAACCGCACTTTTTGCTCGTAGTATCTATAGTATTTTTAATTTTTTAGGTTTTATTTTAGATTTGGTTATTTTGTTTAATTAATAAATTTTTAGTTTATGAATTGCATTTTTATACGTCTTGTTTACTTTGTTCTTGTACGTTCATATATAACAAGTTATATTTTGGTTTATATTACAATATGTAGAAATATATGGATATACGTTAAAAGCCTCGTTAAACGCATTCGAATAAACTATAGACCTTTCTGTACTATGGCAATATACAAGCCGTTTTCACAAGATCTAAAATTCGATTTAAGACTTTTAGCCCATTTAGAAAACACATTTCAAGTTAACCCATTATCTGTCATTGCCCCTTTTTTGGGGGCACTTGCTTTCTTTTTAAAATTTTTAGCTTTGATTGTTGCATCTGAATGTTGAGCAGACTGCTATAAAAGGTACAAACCCAATAATTTTTTTTTTTCAAATTAAAAAGATAATTAATGCTAATTGAAGGTTAATTTATCAGTTTAATTTTTTAAAAATTCAGAAATAGCGTTTTCTTCCATATTTCATTTATGTTATCATGTTAATGTAGATTTTTTTGAAAAAATTAAACAATTAGAGTTTTGGCATATGATGGTTTAAAAATGTTTCAAATAAGCTATCTTGACGATCCGTTTACTTTTAGCTGCACCATATCAACAGACACTCCAGATTTCAAACGAGCTATTATTCTGAACCCTTTCTTTCCATTTATCACACCTTAATACCTTATGTCACAGGTATTAGTAATTAACCTTCATTAAGACTCCTTGTATATTCAAAATGAGTCATTAATGTTTCATTTTCGTGTACTCTTGTACAACGTCTAGACGTTCTTAGACTTCCTCCAAAAACCAGCTAATGAACCAACTTCGACATCATTTTCTACGCATCACAAAAGAGTTAACGATGCATTCCTAATTGCCATTACTCTGTAACTTCTGTCTAAAAACGTCTATTAGACGTCTGGTAGCTGCTGTAATTACCATTGATATCAACGGAGACGATCAAGAAAAATTAATTCATATGATATGGTGTCAAACGAACCATTTAGGTGGAACTGAAATAGAAACTTTAACACTGTATCGTTTATGTATTGATTGTATAATGAATGTGTAAAATTCTATGGAGAAAAATTTATTCCGTAGTAGCGATTATGCTACTAGATTTATGCTGCTACTACTGCTAATAGATTTATGATCGGATTTCGATACGTCTGTGATTGAGCAAATTTATGGTACAAACCGCCAGCAGTTGGTACTCTGGTTTTGTAAATGAGCTGTATATTTATCAGGATTATTATGATATGAATAATTTATTGGTCAAGATTATTGCTGAATGAATTCTGTAATAGCCTTTAATTTGCATTATCCGCCATTTAGTGCCATTTATTCGCTGTAATTGTCGGTTATTTGTTTGAACTAATTATACAGTAAAATGAAACAATTATTGGATTTCAAGAAACACCGGTTAAATAATTTTAAAATTAGTTTTATTGAAAGTTAATTAACTTTCAGTTGTGTGAAGTTCGCTTTTATTTAGAAGTTTTTGCTAAGCTATTGAATTATTCATGAACTGCACATTTAAAAGTTCTGCAGAACATCTGCTTGCTTTGATTTATGTTCTTCTCTAAGCAAATGTTATCACATGATTAACTACATTTGAAATGCTATGGAAATGAATTCGCATAAGAAACTATATTACCGCTTTCAGGGAGATATTTTCCCTTTTCAGTGAATAGAGCACTTTAGGGTATAATGTTTAGAATACTTTAGAGTATAAAACCTTTTGCAGTATAAGACACAAGGAAGAATGTATAGAATTTTTTAGTGTATAAAACCTTTCGCACCATAGGACACAAGGAAGAATGTATAGAATTTTTTAGTGTATAGTGCAAAGAAAACCTTAGTGTATACAGCATTTTAATGTATAGTGCATAAAATTTTTTAGTAAATAATGCGCTTTTATGTACAGTATAACCCTTTAGTGTATAGTGCATTTTAATGCATAGTATAAACTGTAATGCATAGTAAATTTTAATGTATAGTATAACCCAGCAATGCATAGTAAATTTTAATGTATAGTATAACCCTGCAATGCATAGTAAATTTTAATGTATAGTTTAACTTTTTAGTATACAGTGCACTTTAATGTATAGTAAACTTTTAGTGTATAGAATCTTCGGAATACGGTTCAAAATATCCTTTTAAAACGTGGATTCTGCTAGAGAAACAGAACAGTTTTCTCCCCTTTACAATTCATTAGAGGATGAGATATGCAGTTCATTTTCATGTCCCATGGTTATCTATTTTTATCTTTTCTCATTTATATTGTATTTTAGTCATAACATATGCGTTGATGCCATCGAACGAGGGCAGAAAACTATCCATAGGGCGATTAGAGGACAGACAGATTAATTCTCTGTGGAGAATACATTCCTAAAGGTTGAGTGGCATTGCATTTGAAAAAATCCGTTAGTGAAGGAGGAAAAAAAATGAATCAGAATGTTCTATAAGGAAGGACATTTCATAGGAATTTTATCACTCTTGTTTTCTAAAATATTATTATTTGTTTATTCTTTTTTTATAAACGTAGGTAAAATAATTTTAATTGAAAAAATTATCTTGAAAAAGTGTTATTCCTTTTGTCAAAAAAATTGTTAAAAATTTGATGTTAAAAAAGACAATCATGAGTTTAGTTTGCTTATTCTTTTTCATATATAAATTAAATCATCATAAATATATTCTCAAAATATAACTAAAAAAACATTTTTATTTTCTCGTATACGAAGTATGAAAATCGAAAGTATTGCAATAATCAAAAAATTCGATTTCGATATTTTTACGAGCTCCGTTCCCAAAAAATCATTTTGTTTGGAATTACGTCCGCTTATCTGTCGGTCTGTTTGAGTACACGATAGCTGGAAAACTTGAAAAGCTGAACAAATGAAATTTGGTGTGTGGTCTTTCACAAAAATTGTAGATCTGTTTCAAATTTTGTACGAAATCCGTCAGCGGAAAGTCTGTCTGTTTTCTGGTATACTTATGAACACGACACTCAAAAAACACAACGAGCTTAATAGATGAAATTTGGCATGCGGTTTAACTTCTAGAATTCATATCGCTACTGACTTTTGGGCTTAATACTTCTGTTTTCTGGTGTACTTATGAGCACGATACTCAAAAACACAACGAGCTTAATGGATGAAATTTGAGACGCGGTTTAACTTCTAGAATTTCATATCGGTATTGTCTACTGGACTTAATCCTTCAAATTGCTGGCTGTCTCTCCTTTATGTGTATGTCAAAGCAATAATTCAAGAACGTAACATTCTAAATAATAAATTTTAGCATTTGATCTCTACGCCCAAACTGTAGATTTTGGCAATTTTGGGCCAAGGCCGTCAAAGGAAAAAGCTCAAAATGTATTATTTACACTGTGCGACGAAGTTAAGCACAAAACGCACCATATTGTGAAACTGCACAAGAAAGTCGAGGTAAGAACTTTCCAGCTAGTTTTTGAGTTAATGTGTCTAAATTTTTAACTTTGTTACTATTTTAGAAAAGCTTAACCGTTTTTTCTACAAAAAGCATTCTCGATACTTTTTCAAAAAGTATACTCGCTTCTTTTTGACATACTGTGAAGATACAAAAGGGTATGTAATGCATAGTATGCGTATTTTTTTAAAAAAATAGACATTATTTAAAATTTTTCATAACAAATGTATCGTTTTTACATAATTTTAAGAAAATCAAATTTCATACGAATAATATTTATAGTCGTAATTAATAAATTAGCATTTTTGGTGGCTGTTAACGAATATCAATAGAGGCAATTCATGCTCAAAAGAAACACGCACCACGCCAATTTAGTTTTGAAAATCGTAGTGCATTTTTATTTCCTGCTTGTACTATGGAGTCACGCCACACACAAAGTTAAATTAAAAGATCATTTGCGTTTGTCACGTGATTGCGACGTCACATGAAATGATTCATTAAAACCGGTTGAATTGCACCTTAAAACCACATAACGTTGTCTGATGTATTGTTTTGATGAATTAACTTCCTTGCTATGTGGTGGCCTAGTGGTAAGGTGTGAACCTCGGTGCCGGAGGGTTCCAGGTTCGAAACCCGATTCCACTGTAGATCCGTCATGTATTGGGCCTGTCGCATGTAAAATCAAATATAGGTGGCCAAACGTCTTCTCGTTGGTGTGGTTCGGAAGTTTGAAAAAGGGGTGCTAGCTCAGGTGTCGTCCTAGTCATCTGACCCCAGTACAAAATTACGAGGTCCATCCCAAAATAGCCCTCCTGTTGCTTCAAAACGGGACGTTAATATAGCTAAATTAAACTAAAACCTTCGCTATGTGGTATATAAAATTCCCTCTTTTAAAATATTTTTGAACTCATATAAGAAAAGTTCTGAAAAAATATCGATGAGAAACAATTTATTCAGTGAGGATCTGCTTTTATTAAGTACTCAAAAGTATCAACTTGCACCGTTTCGTTTAGAAATTTGCTTTGTTGTTGTTGTCGACTCTGACGGTGTCAGACCAGATCAAGGAATAAGTTGACTTTGATAAAATCAATAACTAAAAGGGGAGAAGAATACGTTTCCTCCCAATCAAGTCCTAGACAGTCCAAAATGTGTTTAGGTGATGCTTGATGTTGCTGGAATTTAGGGCAGAGAGGGTAGATCTTGTTTCCCTCAGAATATATAAGGCAATTCAGGTGGCCGCTGGTAAGTCGTGAAAGACAGGTACTGGACTGCCTGTCGCATGGAAGGGATAGGGATAGTCCCTGCGTTCCTTCGTACCAGTGGTCGGAGGAAGGAACCAGCCACTCCGCCTTGTTTTGGGCTTTTTTCCGCGAAAATAGTTTTAGGAAAGTAATCTCTGAAGAGGAGGGTATGGTATGACTTGAGCTCTCCTTTGCAAGATTGTCGGCCAGTTCATTTCCGTGAATATCTACATGCAAAGGGATCCATTGAAAATGTACGTCATGCTGAAGGGAGATTAGCTTCAATTTTTGTAAGATGGATAAGCTTGTTTTATCCCCTATGTAGGGCCAGTTTTTAAGATGTTGAATTGAGCTACGGCTATCAGAAAGAATCCAGAGGTCTCCAAAGTCGCTTTCGCTCATGATGGTCTCTAGTCCCACATCGACTGCCAGTAGTTCACTTCGGAAAACAGAACAGAAGTCTGGGTTACGTTGTTTTATAGAGTATTTCCTAAATTTGCTTTAAAAAGTTTGATCAGTGTCATCATCCAGTATCACTTTTAGCGTCAGCACATTTAAAAATATATATATTATGCGCAAAAATTATCGGTTGTTATTTCATTTTTTAATAGCTGATATACCCAGCGTTGCTCTGGATGGAAATACTTTCCTCTCTAATATTTTTAGTGTAAAAAAAACTTTTATATAAAATATTATAATATACAAAATCCTTTTATCGTTTGCAATTTTTCAAACTAAAATGGCAATATCAATTGCACCAAACGATTTTTAAAAACCGCCAAAGCTAATTTTCTTCATAAGTTATTAATAATTTCAAAGAATGATATGGAATGAATTATTATGAATAGTATTGGTATGAAACTCAATTAATCATTGGAAACTTAGAAGCAAATCAATTAAAAGATTAAAAATATCTGTATTATATTCAGTCAGCAGGAATGGCAACACAAAAACATATAAAATAATGTTTTTTATACATAGAAACATAGCTTTCTATGAATGAAACATTAACTGCTTTAAAAAAATGTCATGAAATCTTCACTAAAATCTTTCTGAGAATTCATAGTATTCATGAACAAAATTTGAAGAAAATCTATTTAGTAGCTTTTATTATTATTAATGCATCTCATTTTTATCTATATAGATAATTAAATGAATGTTTTTATTAAATATTTAATAGTTAAAATATATAAAAATGAAAAATAGGATTCTTAAATTTATTTGCAATTTTTCTCAGCATTTAAATGTCTATAAAAAATCGTTGCTATTTTATAAGTAAAGAACTTTAAACCTAAAAACATAAAACGCAAGTGCAAAATAAACATAAATAAAAGAAATAAACATAAAAATATAAAAAGAAATTGCGTAAAATTTAAGTCTAAATGTATATTCAAAAAAATGTAACTTGTTAATCATAATCTTTCAAGCTTAAAAACTTCTATTTTGATATTTTTCTACTTAATCTGATACACTTAATGCTTGAAAAAGTTTATCTTGGTTTTAAATTACGATTTATCTTTTTCTGTCTCTGTAAATTTGAAAGTTTACGTTAAGCATTATCGAAAACTCTACTACCAGACTACGAAAACTTAAGTGAAATCAACAGGAGTGGTCTCCCCTAAACTTTCTCAAATACGCCCTAACACGGGTGGGGAAAAAATACTCCAAACGGCAGTAACACACGCCATTGCCTCACACAGGTGGGGAAATGCGCGCAAAGCTGTTGCGCCTTTTTTGTTTTGTAGAATGGTGAAGAAACCGAATATGCAATTTGAACGCCTTTTTTTCAACCGTTTGAAACCAAAATTGGACACAGATCTACAATTAATATTAGAAGACCACATATTAAATTCAATTCCTCTAAGTCATTGCGTTTAGGAGTTATCGTGTTCAGAACCATTCCATTATACAGACCGACAGACAGTCAACCCTTCAACAGATTTGGTCCAAAATTTGATACGGACCTACATTACTGACTATAAAACTGTGTACCAAATTTTATCCATCTAACTATTCAAGTTTTTGAGCTATCATAAGAATACGGGCAAACAACCAAACGACTTCCCGTAGACAGATTTCGTCCAACATTTGATAGAAATCTGTTAATTTTTATGTAAAGCCCATGTATCAAATTTCATCCCTCTAGCTCTAACCGTTTTTGAGTTATCGTGTTCACAGACACACAGACAGACAGACACAATTCCAAAATTTTTTTCGGACTCAGAGAGGTATACATAGGTTCGTCAAAATCTCGAGTTCGAATTTTTTGACGATTACAATAGTTTCTCTTTGTATTCTTCGCGTACGAGAAAGTAAAAATCAGTTTCTTCCTCTTGCCTTTGAAATTTACTCCAAGCGGACAACTAAAATGACAACTATAAAAAACTGGACGATCACACCTGTAGAAAGGGGAAAGTTACTCGGTTGACCCTCTTCATGGATTTATGTGTCTGGAGTTGGGGTGTACTTTGGTGATTATGGTTACAGCGTGAAAAAGAAAGATAGACCCCTTCCGCAGATTTATGTGTTTGGGGTATAGTTAAGATAAACTGTTACTTTTATGTCTCAGAATTGCCCAACTACAATTGGATGAACTGCTACCGAGGTTCAAAAGACAGAATTACAAAATAAGTGGTAATAATAAATTGTGGAACACAGGTGTCAATTTTAGTATCTTCTTAAAAGTATTTGTTTTGGAACAGATGAGCCAATATTGGTCTGATGTCATTATATTTTTTGGTAGTGTTTCAAAGCATTTGTTAGTAGTACCGCTATCATTTCATTATTTTACTTTGTTTCTATTATAATAAGTATGTATAGCATATGCTACCGTCAATTTATATAGTGGCCGGTTATTATATATAATTACCGCGGTGATTTTATAATAATTGATTACTCACATTGACCATAACATATATACATAAGTAACTAAAAGTTAGTTTTCTAAAGACATTAGATTGGTTTATTATGAATTATATTTTAAATTTGTCGAATACGATAAGGACATGATAAAAAGCGAGAGAATAATCTTTTCCTTTTGCGCGTTCGTGTAGACAAAAATTACCAATGTGCAGGGAAGTTTAATAAAAAAAAGTTGTTTCTCAACAAAAAAATGTAAATAAAGCAAATAATGGTGTTTCAGGTTGGGTAAAATTTCCAAACATTTACTTGTCATCTTAAATTACCATGTCTCTCTTATAAAAGTCCTACTAAAACTTAAATGCTGACATGAGTACGACATTACCCTTTGTATTATTTATTTTTCGTATTGTTCTACACACAAATGTAGACACTTGTAAATACAAGTTACGAAGCTGTAAAGTTGTTTCCCTGACATCATAATCTTAGGGCAGGAAAGAGAGTTTTAAAGAGGTTTTACTGAAAGTCAAGGCAATGTACCCCTACAAAACGAAGCTTCTAGAAAATGCCTCAATTATGGTCCTATCTCTACTAGATACCTAAATATGGAGAACCTCCGAGAGAAATCTATGTGACGCCACATCCTGTCAATTTTGTTGTAACAATACATTGTTTTAAAGTATACTAACACATATTCTGTATTTTGCTATAACTGGGCATCCTTTCACAATATTATGCAAGCAAAACCTTAAAATGATATAAACAGACTTTTATAAAACTAATTCTGTTTCAAATTTCAAGATTTTGTCTATGGCAATTTAAAATATGAACTTCAAAATTCATATCATGATATATCTCACTAACCTGCTAAATTAAAACCAATTTATAGTGCTACGAAAGAAAAACTCATATCAAAATGATAAACTTTGCTCGTAGTCTCATCTTTTCTATTATAATAATGCTAAAATGTGTCTAATGTCATCTAAAAAGTCTGTTAAATGTGCTATTAATTAAGATTGAAGATAGAAAGATAATTTAAATTAAGTAAATTACCGCTTCATCCAAACGACAAACTTTTATAGTAAAAGTTTTTCGGTAGCTGCTTTTGTTTAAGTTTAGAAAGGAAAAGTAATTTCCAACCCCTAACTTCGATTGCTTTTTAACCTATGCTTGTGACGCCTTGTAGGAAAGCTCTCATAATTTGCATTCTCTTCTAACCTCTTTCATCTTCATAACTCAACCTTTATGAGGGAAAAGGAGAGGGAGTGAAGATTTTCTTTTCCTTATATCCCATTTTCCTTACAAAAAGAATTTTTCATCATCTTCAAGCTCATCGAAAAATTTTTTTACCTCGAATTTACAATTGTAGAATTTGTAACAAAGTGGTATGAGTCCTACGTATTATAAATAGTTTTTTGAAGATTTATATTCAATGCGTTCTGAAACTTGTAGAAAGCTGCGTAAAGTTCAAAATTTGTTTTCAATCTTGCTTCTTCAATTTACTTTGTTGTGTACATCATGTATCCGCATAAAAATCATTTATATACATCTAATTTCCATATCCCATAAGTTAAAATGCATAATATTTAGCAATGAAATAATTTTAAAACGCATAGTAATTTAATGCGTTATTCGGGGGGGATCTTCATAAAGAACTCCCAAAATTAGAAAACTTTTTATTTTTCATGATATAATTGAAATTATAAATTTTATAGAAAGCTCACTTTTATAATTGTTTGTTTTCTGTTGTTTCTGTAGATGTGCATTGGTCCTCCCAGAACGTCTGATTAACCTGTAATCAACTGTTTGACAGGTATTTTTGTAGAACTTAACGGCTATTTTCTTCAGGAGAAGTGTTGCAATTATATTGTTTCAAAAATAATTTTGTTTAGATTCCTTTTGATAGAATATTTTCAAAAATTTTAAATCGTTCAAAGAATATCCAGCAGTTTTTTACTCTCTTTATTGCTGATTATTAGTTCATTTTAAGTTCTGTATCCAAGAATTTATGATGATTTAGCCCTGATTAATTATAAAATATCCAGCTTTTTTCACGCAATAACTATTAATATTAGCGTCTTTGCGCAACGTCATGTGCAGCGTACATCTCTCTTCTTGACATAACGTCGCATGAGAAACGTAGCTCTATCTTGACAGCCATCCATGAGCTAGCATCCCTATTAGCACTTGTCATTGTCTAATTCTGACACCAGAGCGAGCTAGCTGCGCACTAATTTTGCTAGAGGTACGACATGAATTCAGTTTTAACGATAATGCTATATAGATACTCAAGGTATCTTTAGCCTGTCACATAATCAAACGGCTTCTTGCGGCTTCTATGATGCTTCTTGCATCAAACAAACCCACAGACTTTGGCCCAAGTTCGAACCCTTTAACTTGGGAATATGAGGTCAGCACTTTAACCGTTGCTATCCAAGCCGACCTAATCCTATTAGTACGATAATACGCTAATTGATAATAACAATTAAAATGAATAAGAAAATCAATATTTCTATTGGTGCTATTGCTTTCAAGTTAATATTAGTATCATTTAAATGTCAGGAATTTATAAATTTTTTAATGATTTCTTTTAAGGACTTGTGATTTTGCTCGGTTTGGTTGGGTCTTTTAGTACAAAAATCCAGATTAGATTATGCTATCACTTGTAAAATTATGTGAAAGCTTTAAGATAAGGTTTAGTATTTTAGCATCGAAGAATAAAAACTTCTGGAAAAATAAAGACATCAATGTGAATGTGAGCGCAAACTTGACAAATATTAGACCAGCGGACTAAAGCTCCCAAGCAATAAAGATAGTAAGTTCAGCAATAATACCGTGTCATTCCAATTTAAAAAATAGAGCTGTATAACTATTTATACCGATAAAACAAGCTGTATAGTCATTTCCACCAGTTCACTATGCGACAAAATGCTTCCGACGCTATAAATAAGATGATAAAAATGTTCCACAAGGCGGTTGCTATCAGTACCACGGAAAGGTGACAAGCGTCGCTGAAACCAAATGTTATCTTTGCTTTTCAAGCTATCTGACTCCCAGGTTAACGTTACAGCAATTTTCGCTGTAAGATATGGCAAGTTTATGACAACCATCCTCGGCTATGTGCTTGACTATAGCCGACGACTAATAATTGAAAACAAGTGTCATTATCAGTATCAACTCCCAGGATACCATTAGAGCACTTTCTTATGTGAATCTTACCAGTTTCAAGACTTGTTTATGACTACCAGGCGGCTCCTAATTTCTTTCTGAACATGAACCGACGTATAACTTAAGACCTTAATGGTAAGTGTACCATTACAATCAGCAATGACTTGATTGACATTCTGTGTGAAGACACACTAGATATGCCTTACTCCAAATACGTTCTCTTGTGGATTATCTTTGCCATTCCATTCCATGCTGCAATTAAGGTACTTTTTCCAGTAAACCTTAGCATTTCAAGATTTGTTTATGACTGTCGTGTTGCTGCAGACTCTTCTGGATAGTAGTCGACATACCATTTCATGGGTAACCAAATCGATGTAGTCTTATCGACAGCAGGCATCAGAAGCAAAGGTAGATTTAGTTTATCACCAATCTCCTTCTTCTAATACTAACAGTTTAGAGGCTTATAAATTTCAGTTTCAAAGTTTATCAGCGAAATAGTTACAAACTACTTGAAAGAGATCCTAAGTCTTCTTATGGAGATCTCAGAATCCCTTTCATTTACCAACAGGTGTGGCAAAGTCGTGTTAGGACTGGCTATAAATGTCTGCAAAAACAATTGCAATTGCTATCTGACGAGTTAGACTACCTAACCTTCTTAGTGGATATGAATGGCGAGCAGCTAAACGTTTTTCCTAACCGAAATGGAGATACGGGCATTGATTCTGCGTATGGCGATCTAATGTTTTTTCACCCATTCACATTCAAGTTAAAAAATTGAATCGAAATAAAAATGGCAGTTCTTTGAATAACTTTTTTATACATGACATTTGACATTATATATTCTAAAGCAATTTTTTTTCTCTCTGCGAAGCCGATTTCGTCGAAATTTTTTTCATGACTTCAAAATTGTAGAATTATTTGGGAAATGAAGTGATATTTTTATGAAAAGTTTTAAAAAAGCTTGGTCATTTTTCATTGATTGTAAATATTGAAGAAATAAGAACAATTCTGCATGAAAGAATATTGTTGACTCCAGTATTGTACTGACACGACTTCCTAGAATTTTACTCACAGTTTTAGAAGCCCTGTTCTATAGACTGAAATTTTTCAAACAGACAAGCACAAATTCACTCATTTACCTAAGGTAAACATAGTGAGAAATCTGCTAAATTTTCCTAAATAGGGAAAAGAAAAGTAACACAATTTCGGTAATAATTTTTACCTATGGGCAATTGTCAAAATATTGGGAGTGTTCTCCAGTATATTTTCCTGTTTATTTCCAAAATATAATATGCTTTCATTTTCTCTTCATTATAAAGAAACCCATTGGCGTATTTGAACCAATATTTGATTAACTGCAATTTTCAAGTAAAAACCATAAATATATCAAATTTCACTCTTCTAGTTCTTTCCGTTTCTGAATTATCGTGTTCAGACACACGTACCAATAGATAGAGAGACAGTTTACACTTTAATGGATTTTGTCTAAAATTTGAAACACATCTACGATTTTGATGTAAAGACGACGTGTCAAATTTCATTAATCTAGCTCGTTGCGTTTTTGAATTGCCTCTCATGGTGGATGGATTTTATCCAAAATTTAACAGATTTACAATTTTGGTGTAAATGCTATCATCAAATTTCATCATCAAGATAATTCGCTTTGAGCTATCTTGCTCACGTACATACAAAGGGATAGACATAATTTTAAAAAAATTTCTGCTTCGTACCCGTGGAGTTCTATAGGAGGTGGATATTCATCAAAGTCTCGAGGTCGAATGTTTCCGACAATCACAATAGTTTCCCTTTGAATACTTCGCATACGAGAGAGTAGAAACCCATTGAAGGCACAAGGTGGCTGCAGCGAAGCAGTCTTGTAGGTTTGGCATTATCAACAGACTCATCAATCCATCAATATCGCAGAGCACTCCAGCAACAAAAACAAAGGCAGAAAGAAGAACGAAATCATATCAAATCAAATCAGTTACGTAACCTTTTGTGCCATTTGAATATCAAACCCATCACAAATTAGCAAATAAGAGCTTCTTTAACAACCTCCAGCTAGCTTTCTTGCCAGCCGAATGGATCGGTAATTACGGATCTCGTATTTCAGAAAATCCTGTTCCTTATTACAGCGTTCTTTCCGGGACAAACGGCCGTTAAATGCGGATAACTTGGCCTTTTAACATATCAATTAGATCTCGAGTTATGGATGGCTCGAGGCGCTGTGGCCGCTGAGTAATGTTGAAAATTTGTTTATTAATTGGGGTAATGGTTGGAGAACAAAGAGGAATAATAGAAAGTGAATTAAATACAACGTTGCATCCGTAATTACCTCGGCAGACGTCATAATAGGATTTAAGTTCTGGGAATCGCAGGGAGGTTTTGTTTTCTACCACTTATCTTGTTCCGGTACGAATTATGGATCGTTATTTTTGGCGCAAGCTGCGCTGCGATTGTATTGTAAAATGAGATTTTACCGATCTTTGTAATAGTCTGCAATTTTATAAGTTGTTTAAAATTAAATTACCAGACCTCACGGATTAGCCTGGATAGTCAGGATTATTAACTCTTTGTCCCGGTTTGAGGAAATGTCCCGAACTCGGATTAAATGATCCGGACTTTTTTCGAATAATCAAATTTAAGTTCTGGAAATGGAGCTTTTTGTTTTATATATTTTATCTCGTTCCAATACGAATTATGAATTATTATTTTATGCACAAGCGGCACAGTGGCGTAGCGAGGTCAGTGGCGCCCAGAGCCGTTTTCAATGGGCTAACTAGGATATAGCACATGGGCGCTATTGATCAAAAGGCGACATCAGATGTATTATATTGATTTAATTTTAATTTTTAACCAGAAAACATTTAGTTTTAAATATGAAAAGGCGCTAACTAATTCAGAGAAAAAATTATTATTATTATTATTTGCCTCTCAGTTATTTCATTAAATAGGTATTTTCTTTGAACCACAGGGGTTCTGATGGGGCGCCAAATAACGTTAGCCTAGGCACTCAAATTTTTTAAGACGGCCTTGGTGGAACGGCATGATTTTTTTTTACCCCAGTCGTCTTCAGTGGCTTAGAAAGTGTAAATGGTGCCCGGGCCGTGGTGTTATTTTTTTTTACCTCTAATCATATTTTTCTTTAAAAAATGGCATAAATGCAGTAATGTTTTGACTGTCTGTCACCGCCTAAAAGCGGCTCCAGGGGTATACACCCCTTGCCGCCGCCCCCCAGTCGTTACACCCCTGAAGCTGCGCAATGCATGAGATTTTACAGATCTATGTAGATCTGAAATTTTACAAGTTGGTTAAAATTATGTTATCGGATGTCCCAGGCTAGAAAAGTTCGCTTAATTTAAATTAAATGTATCGTATTTAACCCATTTTTACTTCATAATAAATAATTCATATTAGACGGATTTAAGTATTGAAATATTAGTTAAAATTTAGTTTAATTTCTAAAGAATTATCCAGCTTTACATAGAATATGGTCAACCCCAATACGACCAACGTGGATATATCAACCTGAAGGAAAAATAGCAAAATGTATTGAAAATGTGTTGTTTCTGCTATTTTAACTCTTTCTGCTTGCCTTTTTAAAATAATTTCTATGTAATTGTTCCCGAATTTCATTTTATCTAATTCTTGAAGGGCTTTGTTCAACGTCCCTTCTACAGCTTGCGTCCTGGTCCAGATCATCCCAGGTGGAAGTTCAGAAAATCTAGTCTTTGGATCTAAGCCCATTACCAGTTCTCTTCCCCAATCCAAGCAAGAAAGGCAAAGCAGCAACCGGACTTCTTTCCACTCCATTCTGGTTTGACCGGCGGATCAGGCGTTAGATTTATAGCCCTGGCAGGCAATCCCTGGCAGCCCCGGAGCGTGCCCTCTTATTTATCGACAGACGCCAGCCACACGATTGGCCACGAAGCTTATCTAAGTACCTGGACAATGAGCCTATCTCGGAAAGCGTGAATGCGTCCTTCAAGACGTACGAGGCAGGCCGTTGAGCAAGAATGGCTTCATGGGACACGTACTTTATTTATTTAGCGACTTTCTGTCTGAAGAATTTTCTTCAACGATGTGAAGTGATGTCTTTCATGTACAAAGAGGTAATAAATTTGTCTGCTGATTAGAAACCTGCAGAAAGGAAGGAAAACTTAATAGACCTTAAAAGAGAGAGCTAATATTCTCCTTACTCTTGTATGAAATTTACTTCCAGAAAGTACGGTAATTTTTATGAAAAATTTCGATCTCGATATTTTTATGTATTTCAACGTTTTAGACCTCCTCAAATCCGAAGGCCATTTTTATTTTCTTGGATGCGAAGTGTGAAAGGAGACAGCATGTGTCATGATGGAACGGGGTAGGCTGATGAAATTTGGAATGCTGTCTCTACTCCAAAATTTAAGATCAATATGAAATTTTGGAGAAAAGCTATGACCCGAAAGAATGTCTGTCAGTTCGTACGTATGTAAACACTCTAGCTCTAAACCGCCTCGAGTTAGATGAATGGACTTGGATATTTATTCTCTTTATATTAAAATTGCAGATCTATATCAATTTTCGTGTAAATCCGTATACGGGGAAAAGTTATTCAACCAAACACATATTCTATTTTTATCGCTGCACTATTAAAATACAAAAGCATACACAAAAAAGTCCACTCCATTTACAAAGATTTTATTTTACATATGTGCATTGACATTCATGCCAAATAAAAATATTATAGACATTTTTAATAATTACATTAATTTGTTGACACGCTGCCATTCACATCCAAGAAACTATTATAGTCCTCTTGCTTGCCCTTTGCCAATAAAAATATTGCACTTGTGCGTAACAGAGAATGTATAACACTTATTTGTGTGCAATTTATGGAGGATAGAATTAAATATATTATCTGAACCTCCCTGACAAGTAAGGATGTTTGCTCCAAGACGGCAGATTTAAAGCGCTATACATTTGTGATTTGAACGTTCGCGAACCACTAGTGGGCCATTCGAATAAATTATTTTCACGACGAACCAACAGTAAACCATAAGAAAGGTTCAAACCCACTTCGAACCATTCATCATCGCTTGTCAGTCGCCAGTGGAAGAGGATCTTTAGAAGTACTTCTGGATACGCCTTGGTTTGCAGATTGACCTTGTTGGTTCGAAGGAAGTTCTCGGGGAACAGAGAGCTACACTCGAACACGTCCCAATGTGAACTGTGAATCCCATTGTGTTTTCCGAAAAACCGCAGGATAAAGAAGTGCTTCGCCACGAGTGGTACGCGAACGGTTCGGCTCTCAAGTGTATACTCACCAAGGGTGTAGTGGAGCCGGAACGCACCGGAACGGCGTTCTGGCACTGCGTTTAGAGCGTCCTGGCACTGCTTATTTTGCGACTTCACCACTAATACACATCTTAACACGAACCAGACTTAGATACAAGGAGGATCTTCGGTAGAACAGGCACTCAAATACGAGATCCTGCAAAAGCGAAACTTAGTTTGCATGTCGCTTCTGTCTGAAAACTTTTCTTGTGGGGATATTATGTCTTAAAACTCGTGAAAAATGCAACAATTAAATAGATTGCAGATCACTTCCTGTAAATGCATTTCATTTTACATCCAAAGTCACACACATCTCCCCCATTTATTTTTGTCTCAGTTCAAACAAGACTAGCCATGCAAATTTTTTAAAAAAAACTTGCAAATTCTTTCAAAAAGTATTTTAATGAAAATCAATTTACAATCTGGAAGACTTCAATTCTTCCACAATTCATTATTCATAATGACAAAGACTCCAAATCTTTAATTTGGGTCATTTTTTAGCTAAATCAAAAAATGACAATAAGGAATTAAAAATATTCTGACAGATTTCTGAACAAGACTATATATATTTCCAATTTTGAAATTTACCTCCTTTGAAAATTCATAATTATATGCATATTGCCAATGATTTGGGTACTGTTACAATTTTTTCTTTTTGCATTCACAATATATACTTAGTAATGAAGACAATATAATTCAAAGAAAAGTTATTGCAATCACGATACTGATTTTCAATTTTGTAATTGATCAAATTCTAACAGAATTAGAATTATATCAAAAGTGCATAATCATCAAAATATAGAACATGCCCCATATACAGGGAAAAGTGGGGTAAAACCGTGTAGCTAAAGTTCGAAAGCCTGCTGGAGCTAAACTATTAGACAGAGAGCTTGTCAAATTTTACTAAAATATTCATTGTTTATCGGAGTACAATATATCTCCCAGAAAAAGTCATAGTTTTACTACTTTTTTTACCAATGATATTTTTATTAAAGAAGTCATATCACCCGGGTTAGGTTACCCCACTAGTGAGGTAAAACCGGATACACATATTAACGTTATGGGAAATTAAGAAAACTCGATTTTCAGTGAAAAAGTTGCAATCGTTTTTATTTTATCTGACAATTTAAGAATATTAGTTACAAAATTCACATGTAAAACAGTTGTCTTCTTCCTCCGCGCCACTGCAGTTTTCGTGGGCACAGATAAGAGAGTTTTTACATTAGGTTAACCATTCATCTTTATTTAAATTAGAAAATTAATTATTAAGATATAAACTATCAACGACTGATGTGTTTTTATCGTCTTAATTGGAGGAATCATAGACACTGACTGTCCCGGTCTTACTCCACTTGGAGTACCCGGTTTTACCCCGAGTGCAGAGATTATAAAGAACGAAGTAGAACAGTGCAATTATTGGAGTAAATATAATAAGCTGGACTAAAAATGATTTTTAAATGTGTAATGATTTTTAACTAAGGACAGTTTAAAATCAAACAAACATTAGAGAGTTGAGGTCTTAACACAAATATACCTTCACAGAAGCAGTGAATTTTAATAGCTGCAACACGCCACTATGACTGTTCCTTTTTCTTGATTAGTTGAGTGAAATTCAGTATCTGTCTGCTAGAAAGTAGAACTAATATTGCCAGAATTAAGGTTACCCGGTTTTACCCCACTCTCCCCTATGCACTTTTGATGATATGCACTTTCGGGTTTTTTTCATTGTGTGCTATTTGGCATTCACAAATCTTGATTATTGAAGCAAGCAAGGATACACAACGAAAGATGACATCGTCTCCCTATGTCATTTTTATTTGTAGTTTTGAGATTTAACAAATTCGTCAAAAGTGCATATCATCAAAACATTGGAAGTGCCATGGTATGCACTTTTGATACTTCTCCATTAGGTACCACAGTTGTAAACTTCCTAGCTTTCATAAATCGTAATTATAAATGAAAGCAATATGATAAAAGTAAAGTCGTCAACCCTGTACTATATTTATCTTCAGTTTTGTAATTGAACAAATTCTTTGAAAAATCATAATCATGTCCACAGATCAGACAAAAAGAATAAGAAACTTTTGGCTCAGCCTAAATTTTAACATCACAACTATATAATATCATCAAGATATGGGAACTGCTACATATTTTGATGGTGGGCACTTTCTGTAGTTCTCCATTGTGTACTATTGTTGCAAACTTTCTAGCATTCACAAATCGTACTTATTGGTGTATACAATGAAACACAACGAAAATCCTTCGTCTTATGCCATATTTATTCCTAATTTTATAATTTAACAAATTCGTCAAAAGATTCATAGTGTTTAAAAGGTGCATATGATCAAAACTTTGGACGTACCAAATATTTTGATGTCATGCACATTTGATACTTCTCCTTCGGGTACCACATTTGCAAACTTCCCTAACATTCATAAATCGTAATTACAGTAAAAATCGTCATCAAGTACTATATTTATTTTCAGTTTTGCAACTGAACTATTTTTTTTTAAATTATAATCATGTCCACAGATCAAACGAACAGAAAAACTCTACTCAAATCTTAACATAATAACTATGTCAAATATGCATATCATCAAGATATTGGACCTGCCACATATTATGATATTAGCACTTTCGGTACTTCTTCATTGTGTACTATTGTTACAAACTTTCTAGCATTCACAAATCGTACTTATTGTTGTATACAATGATACACAACGAAAATCCTTCGTCTTATGCCATATTTATTCCTAATTTTAAAATTTAACAAATTCGTTAAAAGATTCATAGTGTTTAAAAGATGCATATCCTCAAAACTTTGGACGTACTAAATATTTTGATGCCATACATTTTTGGTACTTATCCTTCGGGTTTCACAGTTACAAACTTCCAAAAATTCATAAATCGTAATTATAGTTTCAAGCAATGAGATAAGCGAAAAGTCGTCGCTCTATACTACATTTATTTCTAGTTTTGTAATTGAACTAATTCTTTAAAAAATCATAATCATGTCCGAGATCACACAGACGAACAAAAAAAGAAACCTTCGGCTCAGCCTCAAAAAAAATCCGGTTGCGCGTCTATCATAATAAGCCCCTCGCGCTAAGCGAGGTTACGGTTAAAGTCGAACTATTAAAGCGTGTTTTTTCGCACGCCATTATCACGACTAAACGTTGTATAATGACCCTAAACTTCCACCCTTATAAGCGTCTAAATTACAGGTAATAACAATAATGGAGGCTTTTGAAAACGCCAGCTATTTTCGAAAGCAAGGCGACGGATTGCCTCAGGCGTTGAAAAGGAAACAGAAATTGCTTAAACGCCAATTGGCAACACGCTTGTTAAAAATACATCGAATTACAGAATATGTTTCTTAGTTAGAACATACCGGCGCTAATGATTCTCTGATAAGTTCGAAATAAATGTCATGTCGATTCAGGTTAAGAGCGAAGGTTGAAATTACAATAAAAGCCAGGATATGTCTGTGTGTGGTAAAATTGAAGAATCATTTTCACTTGCGTTATTAAAGGATTGTTTTGATGAATTCGTTTGGGAGCTTTTAAATTTGATGGACTGTGCGTGGTTTGCATGGGAATGGCGGATTAAGTGTTAATGAATTAACACTTCATGCATCATAGATGGGTGTAGCATGTTGGGTGTAGGCTAGAACGATGGTACTTAAGCAAAAGTTCCCACAAGCGTTATTTGATATGCCTGAGAAAGAAAATAAATTTATTGATGTATTTAGAGGATAATAATTTTTGTTATGCAATACCGTATGCCCATCTTAAGTTTCAGAAACGCTGTCCACATTTATCTAAAATTGAAACTCAGCCAAAGATTCTTCACGAATCTACAGACAAATTTGCAATTTATAATTTTGTGCAAACTTAGCACTCTAAAATCTCTCAGTCATATAGTCAAGTTTGATTGATCAGCACTAGAAAACAGAAAGAATATCCGAGATGAGCCAGCATGAAACCAGTCAAGTCGTCCTAATTCTAAAGCATTCGCTAAAAATGAAATACCTCTTTCATTTAGCATAAAATATTTTTAAACATCTCCATTAACGAAAATTGACGTAGTCATGCAGATAGAAACGACTCCAAAATGTTTTTTTGTGTGCAAAATACATTTTTTCGAGGTTTTCGCAAAAAATTACAAAAAAAATTCTAATGCTGAAATTTTGTTGAACTAATTATTGCATTATAAGTTTTCTGTTGTGTAACGGATTAGAGTTGATTCAGTTTTATATATTATATAGGTGTTTGAATAGTTTTAAAAAATCAATAAATATAAAGTTAGTTGCAATTGCAAGACTGCGTCCATTTGTCATTTCCATTACATTTACATATTTCATTACCCTAGACAAAAAACTGAATTTAATTTAATTCACAATTTGAGAAATATCCATCATAGATGCTGATATTCATACTTCTTTTTGAGAGTAGGCAGGAACCTGGATTATCCGGGCCTCTATCAATCAAGGTCTCTGTTAATCAACTTATGCTAGAAAGTTGTGTTTTTTTCATTTTTAATAAAGCCAACGAATTTCTCAAAAAATGGGAGGTAAAATTGAATTGGAGCTGAGTTTTACAAAGTAATACGTAACTGAAATCGA
>BGPR01005796.1:0-88516 GCA_013235015.1 Araneus ventricosus
AAAATGCAAAGAGAAGCTGCTCGAAACACAGCTTGTTCTTCTTTTTGATTTCACATTGTGATTTCATGGAACTACAGTATAGGGCTTTAATTCCCAAATTATGGTAAAAGATGTGATTGAAAACCAGTTTGTATCAATATTTGAACCAAATCATTAATTTATCAGTCATATAAATTTTACGACAAAGAATAAAATTTAAAACAACTGCAATGGATGCTCCGATTCCGTAGCCCTAACGGTACGAGTCGCCACTTTAGATCAATGTTTACTACTACTACTCCACGTCACATCCCCGTTCCTATAGCGGAGATCACTCCTGATCAGTTTGGAATGGATGTGAGTAGGAATAGGGGGGGGGGGGGGCGACGGATCATTAAAAAGAAGAAAAAACTATAAGAAAAAAAAGAGAAGAAATATTTAAAAACTATTGGAAAAAATATTTAAATGGGTGGAATTGTTCTTAAAAGCATTCTAATTTTGGAAAAAGCAACAGCAAGATTGTTGCTGAACTAGCAATGCACATCGCTTTCTTTTTCTTGTGGAAAACTGCGCCATTCAAGGAGGGGAATGGAAGAACTTTAAGCTATCAGTATAAATCTTGCATACGAAGTGTTAACTAGCACAGGTACCAAAAGAGAAAAAAAAAAGAATCCAAATATACAAATATATAGAAATACAAAAGCAACGCGCACTGGTTAAATATGTTCCCTAGAATAGGGTGACATGTAAAAATCAAAGAACAAGTATCAGCAAACAATAAGAAAGAAGAAAACAATAAAATGAAAACAGACATAACAAAAAAGAGGAGGGTAAATTACTTAAACACGCATTCTTCTACAAACAGGCTAACACGGTTCAAGGAATAACATTTAAAACAGCAAATGCATACACTTATAAAGATATAAATCATATTCTTAAAAAGATAATTAAAAAAACTTACTAAAAGATACTTTCTGAGACGGTAACAGTATAATAGCTAAACAAATTTTTGTATGTACAGTAGATAAATTAAGAATAATAAAGACTGGCTGAAGAGTTCCAAATAAAAGCACTTGTACAGAATCCTTGGTAACTTACGACGAAACGGGATCAAGGACAAAAGAAACGCCATCCATAGATGTTCAATGTACTTTTAGAGTTTAAGTTAGGGTGATGATGGCAAAATCAGGTTTCTCTATCTAAGCAGCTGTTCAATTGTCTGAATGAAATCCAAAAGGATTTTCAGTCTTCTTCTTGCATGTGGATTTGAGACAAGATTTCGGAGGCAGGCAAATTGATGAATTGCTGAAGGAGTTTTGAAGATCAATGTATACTGGCAATAAATTTCATTTGAGGTTAAAGAAGAGTGTTTACTTCCAGCTCACGATCCATTCAGTTTTTAGATCCCTCCTCGAATGACCGCTATACTTCTACTCAGTTCGCATCACGTCCGTCATTTTTTCCTTCTTAGCTTGTGTTCAAATAATAAATATCCTTGACTTCAAAACATAGAATAGCGGAGAATCATAACAATGAGTTTTGATATGCATTAAAGAATACACAAATTGCTCATAGACAGATATATGGAGGTATATATATTTCTTTAATAGAACGAATCCGAAAAAAAAATGAACTAAAAAGTTACAGAAAGAGAATCAAACAAAAATACAATCTTTAAAAAATCGTCCATCGAAATCGGGATGTAATCCTACGAAGTTAAATGAAATTTTCGCAAGCCCATCTGATCACTATCTAAAATCAGTAAATATAAAACATTTACAGGTGTCTACTAATTATCTACGTTTATTCAAAAAAGAGTTAAAAAATTAAACTTTAGATACATCTGTAGGATAAAGTTAATATGAGATTTCAATTTTCTCGAGCAAATTTTAGGTTATATTGTCGCAACATTAATTTAAATGGACACTTGCTTTAATTAAGAAGTTGTTTGACCACATTTCATAAGCTTGATGGAAGATTCAATTTTGAAAAAGAACCAGACTATAAAATATCTCATTAAATGGTGACCAACAAAACCAACGAACTGAAAGTGGTCTCTAAAATTTGCCTATTGTCTCCCATATCGGAACATCATCTCAAAAAGTTCATTCCTTCATTCTGCCCTATTACCGATTTGAAAAATGCATCTGAACATGATTGTCTATTCTTGGTTTCCAACAATTAACAATTTATGACTATTGATAAATTGAATTGAATCAATCGGGGGAAAAAGTCGATGTAACAATTTAACTATAAAAAATTGTCAAAAGGTTTCCTTTTATGTTTAAACACATCACTAATATGAACTTAAGTATGAAATCAAATTAATCAGAAATAAAAGGTCTCTATATACCCCTACTTGTTCACTTGGAATGCACTCCGATGTGCATTTTATCTTGAAGACTTTGAAGATCTAAATTTATTATGCATTTTTTGTAGGTGCGCGTACATGCATCCATTTAGTACGTTTTATTTACTCGAAACAACATGTTGGCACATGATGTTGTTAATTAAATCAAACGCTTCGAAGGTTCAATCAAAGGTTTTCAAATATCAAAAAAGTTAATTTAGGATTTGGTTTCAATTGTGGTTATCTTATATTGTCTATTAACAATGTTGTATTGAGTGAATTGATATTAATGCATATATATTATTAAATTTGACTTAAAATGTATTAAAACTCACGAATACATGTAAAGTTAAAACTAACTATAGAGATCACTTAAAATGCAATCAATACTGAAGTAAGTTTTTAAATTTTATATGATTTAAAATAAAAAAAACTTTTTCAAGAAGAATGTGAATGAGACGTATCAAGCGAAGAAATTAAAAATTTGTTTTCTTTAAATGATATTTTCAATTTAATTATTTCAAAATTCTTATTTATGACAAAAATTCTTATCATGCATTCACTTTTTAAATGCAACTACGCCCTTTAATAATCTTCTCTTTTTGTTGATTGTACCTCGAAAAGATTAAAAGAATTCTTAAAGACATTCTTAATGGACAACTACTTATCACGTTTCCGTCAGCAAATAATAATACTTACCTGCCTCAAATTCTATTTGAATTTGATGGTAAAAGAAATGGATTTCTTTCGGAAAATGTGAACTAATTTTTCTCTCAAAAAATTCCAAATACATACAGACATGACGAGAACAAATAGGGGAAGAAAAATAATGCTTTATAAAACAGACTGAAGGTTTTGACAGGAAAGCAATATCCATGTAAAAATAAGATTCTTCCTTTTCTGAAATAAAGGGAGTTTTATTGGAAGAAAGAAGTTTGCATTTGTTCCTAATGACAAAAGTACTCTAATTTCCAAAACATTCTATTTTTAACATCGTATCATTATTATTTTTATAATCGAATCATTAATATGCCAAACTTTCTCATATTTTTTATGCTTCTACATATAAATTTCTTTTAAAGCAAGCAGTGCTTGTACCCTATAAAATTTTTGAGCATTACAAGAACTTACCTTTAATTGTAAAAAACACTGAAGCATTTATCAATTAATATTTTTAAACATTCATTTTAATTTTAGAAAATACATATGTTTATTTTATCAGAAATCAAAGAAGCTAAAATATCAGCATTTTTTTATTATCCCGAAATATCAACAAATTTTGTAATTTAAAAATTATGGTAAATCGTTATGGAAGAAGAGTGTCATTTTAGAAAAAAAACCATTTTCGATTTTACAAAATTGGATACAACTTGGTTTTGCCTCGAAACAATGGTTTGTCCACAGGAAACCTTAAACGTTGAAATCTGGAGTGATTAGAAACGGTTTGATTTTGAATTAAGCACTGTTACTTTAATCGTCAGTCTTTAATTGTATTTTGCATGTTTCCTTCTTTTTAAGAAGCTGAACTTTATTCAAATGAAGCTTTAAACCGAGAAACAATTATAAGTAATGAAGGACTTATTTGGTAAGTTGATTGGTACCATGTACTAAAACCGCGACTGAATAAAGCCCCGTTCCCATGGTCCATTTTTCCGCGATTCTTGTACGTGTTACGCTTTACAAAAATTCGTTACTGCTCGATAGTTTGTGAGGTGATTCGAACGTTTCGGGGAAATGTCGGTAAATGCTCGGACATCAAAGGAAGCGAGTCGACGGATGGAGACCTCAGTAAAGTTCCTATGGGTTGTTGTAGATTGCGCATGCGTAGTAGGAATTGTTTGCAATAAATCCCTAACGACGCAAGTGGGCCGCCGAAAAACTGACCAGGAAACTGGGCTTAAGGTATCCGACTGTGTTCGGAGACATTTTTTTGAAAAATAACTTATATATATTTCGTAATGTTATTTTTCAACTGCATATGTTTTAAAACCATGAAAATATTGTAAAATTAGGCTTTCAAAATAATATTTAAAAAAAAAACTGAGAAATTTGAAGAAAAATGACTAAAATATTTGCCTTACGCTAACAGCCATAGACAAAATCATATTCTAAATATACATAAATCCTTGTAGGAGTACATTTTTATGACAGTTATCTGTGTTATGCTCTAAAATATTTCTTATACTTCAAAATAGTTTTGAGATAAAGCTGAACATAGTTACTAAACTGGTAATTTTTCATAAAAAATGCTTTTCGTTTATATTTAAGCACTTAAAAATAATACTTGATTTTAAAATTGATCTTAGTTTTTAGAGGAAAACATCAAGCATATTACAGAAAACAATCTCAGAAAATTTCATACCAATACTTGAATAACGTTTTGAGAAATCATTGTTACGGTCGACAGTTTCCCTTAAAAACATCATTTCTCAGAGTTCTTAAAGTTTTCATGCAACATAAAATAATGCTTACAGTTCGGTAATAAAACAGCTGTAACTCCATTTGTAATTCACGTAGAGTAAAAAGTGAGACAGTTTTAGAAAGCAGGTTGAACAGGCTACAAAATTAAGTCATAAAAAGTTTTTTGATAATTTCACCAAAAACGACGATTTTAAACCATAGATACGATACCTTACATTATATTACCTATAATTTGAAAAGCTTACAAGGAATGATGATGACGGGTTCACCGAGTTAGTCAGATAAAACCATGAGTAAAAACGGTACCTTACCGGATACCTTAAGACAAATAAAAATGTTTGAAGAATTTCTATTATAGTACATTCCTCCGAGGAAGACGGGTTCCTTCGTAAAAAGACACTGGTGACTGACGAAATCTGATTCCAGCCTCATATTCGAGTGTTATCTTGAAATTTAACGCTGGAATCATACCGTAGCAGCACTGTGCTTAAACCATCTTCATTTGTTTCATTCACTAAGCGAAGAGAATTATATATTGATATGAGATGAATTGAAGTAACCTTGAATTCATTAATAGAGAATTATTTACACTCCAATAATCAAATAAAACCTTTAACTGAACATCCAGAATGAATGTGAACTGGTGATATACAAAATCCAGCCACTTACCAGCCTCGGTAACTTACCTAATTTGAAACCTTACAAGGAATGATGATGACGTGTTCACCGAGCCAGTCAGATAAAACCATGAGTAAAAAGTACAGTCATAGCAATCTGCACGATCTTGTCGGAGAATAGTTTTTCCGCAGGAGAGAAACAGACATCCTGCCAAGTCTTCAGGATAGCAGGCCAATCAAAGATGGGTTTGGAGACAATTCAGCGTCCGAACCGTGATTGCACTGCTCGTACGTTCTCACACCCTTCTCATCTATTCTCATGCATTTAAAGTGGGAGGTTCTCAGTCTTGTAATTGTTTTCTTTATATTTCTATCTTCATTAATCTCACAGATTTGGAAACTCTTCTTAATAGATGGCTCCCTCAGCTTAGATTTCGCCATTGAATTTGCATCAAAAAGGGTGAGATGGTATGGGCTGTAATTTAGCAGTCTAGACTCCTTGGCCCGCTGATCTGCCGTTTCATTACCGTCGACCTAACAAGGAATCGGGTACCAAATAGAAATTCTTATTATTTTTATCTGAAAAAAGAAGAATTTCACTGCAAAGTCATGTAAGCATTGTAAGGACGTATCTCGGAAGCTTGGTGTTCAGACAGTCCATAACAATTTTCAGTATTTTATAAAATAAGTAAATTCTTCTGGGCATCTTATATGATCCCAATGACCTATTGACCTCGAACGGTTCTTAACTTTTTCTTCGTAAATTCGGGAGCTATTTTTAAGCAACATTGCGATGAAGAGAATTCTTATTTACACGCAAAGATATATAAAAAAGGGTCGTCACCAAATAGTATGGGATACTTGAAACGCGGTTTTGCCTTGTTCGAGGTACGAGTATAAAATAATATCTCATTTGGAATATATAATAAAAATATCTCATTTTAAATTTTTCATTCGAGGACGAAATCAGACTTGAATTTACTGCAGGGTCTTTAGTTTTTCAATTTTATTTTTAATTTTAAACTAACTATTCGACTAATGTAAAGGAAAACACAAAGACGAAGAAAAAATTATCTTATTAACTTTGAAACTTATGAACTTTTTAAAGATCTCTCACCATAAATCAAGCATAAATAGCATATTATGTAAAAAAAAAGTATCGAATTGATACCAAAATAATATTGAAGAGAGTTCAGATCATGAAAATATCTTGTCATCAGAAAGAAGATATTAAGGTATGAGCCCTTCTTCGACGTGGGAAATAAGATCATCTTCTAACTGTAAAAAATAAGTTCATTTGCCTTTTTGAGGAAAACAGAGAAAAAGTTTGATTTGGACTTGAAAAATCAATTGTTGTTCCAAACAAAGTTGTCAATACGAAATCAATTAAATACTAGCTGATATACCCGCTGTTGCTGGGGGTGGAAATACTTTTATGTCTGCTATATTTGATGTAACAAATACTTTTATGTAAAATATTAGAATACATAAAATCATCTTATCTTCTGCAACGTTCTTAAAATCTAGAAGATTTGTGCCCTTCCAAGACGGACTTTTAGCTGCAAACCATATCTCAGAAAAGATTTGTAGAATTGTTGACATGGGGTGTGATTCATCCATAAGAAAATACAGAGCGAGCTTGTAGTAAATAAATTAATTCTTAATTTTAAAAGCTAGCATCTTGATATGAATTAATAAAACTCAGATAATCATCATTGCTTGTGTCAACAATCACACAGAATGATAGATACATTTGCGATATGCATACGATTCATATACATGACGTCATTTGTTATTTGCATTTCTCGTTCTCTGCTTCTGCCAACATGATTGTCACAGATTTACTCACGAAAGATGTAATCTTACTTTGGAGATGAAAATGCGCATCTCTAATCCCTTTTTCGGAAATTTTCATTAGAATTTTAATTAATTAAAAATTAAGCGAAATTTTGACGTTTTTCGCAATAAATAATTTCCGAAAATATTACAGCACAAAAATCATTTTTACGCTATCTGAAAGTACAAAAAATTACCTTCTCAATGATATAAATTAAGTTTCTCTACAATTATTTTTTTTTCTAATTTTAATAAATTTTAAAATATATTTCTTGGCATAATTTACAACAATACTTCTCATTGTTGCAACGCAATTCAAGCCGTTTTCATTGTTTAAACATATATTTAATTGTGTGTTTCTCGTTCGTTGTAGAAAGTTGACGGTAACGGAGTTCCGCTTTGTGAAAAAATATCACGCCGCACCTCCACATAATAATTTGGAAAAGGGAATTTATAATTTTGAATTTGACAGAGCCTAAAAAAAAATTTAGTGAGAACTCAGAAATGAGAGAAAAGTGCTTTCTGAATGCTTTTTGAAAACGCTTAGGTGAATAATAAAAGAAGGTGAAAATTGATCTAATATTCTTATACAATTATCCGATTTGTTCGTTCAATAATGACACAGACAAAAGGGGCGGGGTTATTTTAAGCTCCACCCAGCGTCACAGACATCTCAGGGCATTTCTCTTATAGATTAAAATGAAAATATCAGTAGACCCAAACAATTTTCAAAAACTTCCGAAAGCTCATCAGAAGTTATTAATAATTTTTAAGAACGATAAAAAAATAATTAATCATTGCAAGTGCCAACTCGGAGACACATAAATAAAATGGCTTAAAATAGCTATATAATAAAATATTTTTCTCTATACATGGAAACAGTTTTTAATTTCAAAATATTAGCTATTTAATTAACTGTCCAAGCTTCACTGAAACGTTCCTTATGTGTTATGATATTTGAGATCAAAATTTGAAAAAAGATTCTATTGAGTAGTTTGGATTTAAATTCATTAGTTGCTGATCGTTTAAATATCCCAAGACTAGCACTTTTGGACAATTTTACTCCGGAAAGGGGTGACAGGCAGTGAGAAAGATAAGAGTATTTCCGGAGTCCTTTATTAGGTTACGCTAAGTAAAATGTAAACATCTCTCTCTCCATTTTTAACTTTTCCTCTATTTTGGTGAAAATAACTCCGCCTGGTTCATGCGCAAAAGCGCGGAGGGTTTCGGAATGCGAGAACATACAATATACAGAACGCTGAAACGTTCTCTTCCTTGAAGAAGAAAAAAGAATCTACGGGAAATAAAACTTGGAACCTAAATACTCTCTGCAACAGTATTTATGAACAAAATTTTCAGAAAATCTATTCAGCATCTTATATTTCTGTTACGTACAAATAAATTAATGTTTCAATTTTATTTATATAGAAAAGTCCGAATAAATATAAGTAAAATCAGAATTAATAGAAAATCCTAAAAATTCTGATTCAGAATGTCTTAGACCAGCTACGAGTTCTTGATCATTTTACAACTTTGATAAGATTTTAAAACTAGGTAAGAGTCCAGCATATCAGGAAATAAAAGGAAAACATATAAGAAAAATATTATTTTAAAGTACGCATAATGTGACATTTGGTAAACTATCTGCATGTAAAGCAGATAGCAAAATGAGTTTATTTTAACTTATTTTTGCTTAGAAAGAAGCAAGGCAGAAATTCGAAGGGAAAATCTAATATTTGGGATTTATGAGAAAAAATAAATTACATCCAAAAGTAATAAGAAGATCAAATTTAGGAACGTCTTAAAATTTTTTTGATGGTCATTAACATTTGTTTGGAATATCCAAAGATAAAAGGGATTTCTCCGTAAAGTCCTTAGAGCTTTTAATAGAGTTTCGATTTTTAGTTAGCTATCAAGGAAATTATTATTAAAGAAATCCGCAATCAGAACAAATCGAACATTTATTCTGATGTAAGACACTTTTTACGCTGTTTCATCTTGATATAAGATACTTTTTATTTGTTGCCACGTTTAAAAACTCGAAGAGAATTGACTATGCCGTAGGGCCATCCTACCCATATAAATAATACAGAAAGTACGTGCTTTGAAAATAAATGTGCATAACGATATAAATGCGACATAATAGCTTGTATCACCATTTTTGAATTGCTTACAGAATGTATAAGATTTGATCCCACAGTTTACAGGTCATTATTGTCCTAGGTATTTGCTATTGGCGGTTTGAATATTATCATCATAAGTTCTGAAGAAAGTTTATGTGTTTTCAAAATACAGAAAATAATTCCTGCTTAGTTAAATGCACGATTCAAATACGTATAAAAAATCATAATTTGTATATTATAGTTATTATAATGGAAACTAAGGTGGAACAACTAACCTTCTTTAGCGAAACCCTAATGCAGTTAAACTTTATATTATGGTTTAATTAAAACAAACATTTGAATTCTTCACATTTTAAGGCCTGTTATTCAGTTTTAGCACTTACTACAGAAGTATTCTTTCGCCGTGCTCATGGTATGGTTGCAAATGGTTCGAGTTCAGGAACGTACAGCCAGTGTTTCGAAGAAGACCCCAGCGAATAGTGCTGACACGAGGTTTGCCTATTGTGGATGCACTATCTATTCTATTTCAGCGGTTCGTTTTACAGTGGCATAGCTAGGGTATGTGACGCCTGGTGGTACTATTTTTTCGCCCCACCCCCAATCATCCTTAGTAGTTTCGCTTGTGTGAACGGCTCCCGGGGCATGACATTTTTTTCGTCCCCTGATAGTATTCGGCTTTAAAAAGTGAATTAAACGCACTAATGTTTTGTCACTATGGCCAGTGGCGCAGCGAGGATAAGTGACGGCAGGTGAATAAAGTGTTTTTTCCCTGGAAATGGTACCCAAGGTATGATATTTTTATACCCTCTCTTCATATTTTACTTAAATTAGTTATGTTTTGACTCCATGGCGCACTTTGAGACTGACGCCGGGGCATCTGTACCCCCCTTGCCACCCGGTCGCTATGCATATGTCATATTTCACTTGATTACCGTATCTACACTCCGTGGTGTTTAGCTTTCACTTAGAATGATGTATCTCACTCATACATTGAACCACAGAATTTCTGATATTTAAATCTGTGATTAGATCAAAATAGTAACTAATTTAATAGACGAAAATCACGACTAACTATCACTATGATTAATTACTCGTAGAAATCACTAATTATCTCAGTTGTCCTTTACGTTTTTATATAGGTTGAAATAATATTATATATCCCGGACAGAATGTTATTAATTAGGAGGCTAATTAAAACTGCAGATAAGAGGATTAATGCATGATCATGTTTTGCGTAGTCATATCCAGGAAACTTGATTCTAGTCAAGCATTTCCCAACATAAAGTGGAGATGCTTTAATAATTTAATTCTCGAAACGCCAAAAGTAGATTAATTTTGAAAAAAAAATTAAATTATTTTATTAAAAAAGATGAATTTAATAACTCTTTTTTATTTTGTTCCTATTAATCACAATGAAAAAGGGATACTATGATATTACCCATGATCAGATGACATTTAAGCCGTCCTCTTCTTCTCCAAATTTTCGTTTCCACACCAGCAGTAGCCACAGTAAAAAATATCGGGTATTTTTTTTCTGTGTGTGTGTGAATGTTGTGTGAAAGTAAGAATGAATGGACGACGAATGCTTAATTTCATAAATTTTCCCTTTCAGCAAATCAACCCCTTTTCGCATCTTAATTTAATTAGGTTAAACGCACTTTTTAATAAGGTCTAAATTAATAGAATTTCGCCAGGAGTCGAAGATTATGACCCCCAGAGGCCGTGCTCTTCGTCCACCCACCGCATCACTGTCTCTCAATAGATTTAACGTGCACTGGGCCCACATGCGCAGTAGACATTTGTTAGAATCAGATTTCGAACATGGAACTCTCGGATTTAGAAGCCGAGACCTTATCGTCAGGCCAGAGCGGCCCTATATGAGTTGTAGAATGATAGCTAAGATATAATTTCAAACCTGAAAGACAAAATTATTGTAGAAGATTTCTAAGAAGCCCTTACGTATCAATGTCTGTTTTGCAATCTTTTCCAAGCACAAAATATTTTTAATATATTAAGCTCCTATACCCTTCCTCCAAAGAAACAGAAAATTCTGCGAATATCACAGACAGAACATTTTTCACTTAAGTCTTTTTCAACAGTTGTAACATACAAAAAATTTCGTTCTCACCGAAGCATGATGTAAACACTTTTATTTGTTAAAAAAGAAAGGGCATACACATACAAATGAAAAAATGTGTTCAAATGTAGTCTATTCAAAGTTCCTTTATACATTCTGAAGGTTTACTCGACAGTGATTTATGATAACCGAAATATACTTCTATAATACAAAAACTTGGAATGCGTTGATAGTTGCTATATATATCGAAAATTTGTGATGGATTTTCTTAATATAATAGAACATCTTAATATCCCACCACTTTTCCGTCTCTAGAGCTCCTATATGGTCTGGTATTGATGTAGGTGAACATTTTTTTAAAAAATACACTGCATGAAATATAATGGGGAAAGGTAGAACTTCATTGTATATGAATATAAAGAGAATGAACTACAAGATTATATAAAAAGCAAAGCAATACGCTATACGTGGAGTACAAAAATGCAATGAAAAATATATATAGGCGACGAGAATGAAAGGAACGATACTGCTATAAGCGGTGTATAAAAATACAGAGACAAACACTGCGTTATATGGGAAATACAAAGACGACGGCAGAATAAAATTTGCGCTATATATGAAGCATAAGATGAGAAGAACTGCTCTGGGTATGACTCACGGCAATAAAGCAGAACGTCGAACCTATGCATGAAATATATAAGTAAAAGGAAAACAAATAGCACAGTACATGGAATGTAAATATAGATATAAAAAAACAAAACAAAAACAACACAAAACGTGTAAGATGCTTAAGTGTCAGAGAGAAAAAGCATTGCACTATATCTGAAGTTCAAATATACAATATTAAAAAATTAAAACGTAGTAGAATATAAAAGAAATAAAAACCGTTGTGTTAATTATATAAAATTCTAGTTTAAATCAGAATACATGCTGAACAATAGATGGAATACAAAATAGATTAAAAGTATTACATAATAAATACTGTTTAAATATATAAGAAATTTAGAAAGGACAAGCAGATTACGTACGGTAGAATGCAAAACATCGCGCAATATAAGAGGTACAAACACAAAATTTCGAAAATGATAGTATATACAAAATGCTTTCGGTTTATTGACAATTGTTGGATATTAGTTATGAGAAATTTATATAGGGTGATGTATAAACTATGAGCCGTCTAAGTAACACGGTGGCAAAAGAATAATGTATGAAAACCAATTTCTTAAAAAAGAAAATAAATACTAAAATGCTGCTCAATATACTGACGATTATGACGTACTGTTATTGGAATTTGCAAAAAGAAGAAAAAGCGAATGTTGTGTACATTCAGAATAGTTTCGATTGACCCAATCCTGAGAATGAACGGAATTATATATTAAAACATAGGGTGCTATTGTAGACAACCTTTAGAAAAGGTATTTCACAGAGTTCTATAAAACTGTAAAAAGCATTATTTGCTCTACTCTGATTGACCAAAGATTGTCAATCAGAATAGAGCAAATGATTTCAGGTTAGTTGTTAGAATTTCAGATCAGATCTGAATCGTATATCACTTTCAAATATTGAGGATTGAATGCACAGAGTAAATATGAGATTTTTGTTTTTTTCACCAAACCAAAATGAACCGATAGTTGAAATTAAATAACAGCTTTAAGATGACTTTATTAACAATAATTGGAATCTAAAGGTTAATATATATGGTGCAAGGTTAATGAAAAGTTTTCAAGATTTCATGAATAGTTAATTTTTCATGAATAGTTAATCAAATTAACTATTTACGAAAGGTTCATTATTTATATTTTGCATTCATTATGTTTTTAATAGAAAAAATATTTATCTCATCTTAAAACTAGTGAATGTTTTAATTAATTTTACATTAAACTAGGGTTTTAATAATAAAGAGATTTTATAATGTTTCAGTTTTGTAAGTCACAACAAATTGGCTATTAATTTCTGAATTATTAATTATGAAAATATTTAATTCTTACATGATTTTCACAGCTGAAAGTGACGAAATGATCATGCAGTTAAAGTAGAAACAGTGAATTACCGAAGGAAAAACTAACCGAATAATTAAAATACTTTAGCGTTAAATACTTATTTAACGCCTATCATGGAATATTTTTTAAATAAAGAAATACTGAAACAAGTAAAAACTGACCAGCGAAATAAATTTGCTGTCCTTACATACTAAATAAAGAACGAAGAGAGGAAATATCCCACTGGTGAAACGTAAGAAGTTCTTTTTCCTGACGTTGGTTCTTTATAATTTTCTAACCGCAGTGTTTGAAAAAGTGAGTGGCACTAAATTATAGACTGCTTTCTTCTACAATCCACTTACCATTATTTTTCTCTTTATGCGGGAATAAAAGAGCATTTCAGATTCTCAACGACTGTCTGTTCAAATGTTTGAAGGGCGATACAACTGAAATATTTTGTTTCATTGAAATTTTAAACTGGATTTTTACTTTCTCGTATACGAAGAATACAAAGAGAAAGTATTGTAATCGTCAAAAAATTCGAACTCGAGATTTTGATGAATCTCCACGTTTTAGACCTCCCTGAGTCCGAAAAACACAATTTTGGAATTATATTTGTCTCTCTGTGTGTCTGTGAACACGATAACTCAAAAACGGTTAGAGCTAGAGGGATGAAATTTGGTATGTTATTTTTACGCATAATTTGTAGGTTTCTATCAAGTTTTGGTCAAAATCCGTCCACGGGAAGTCTGTCCGTGTTCATGTGAACACGATAACTCAAAAACTGAAATAGCTAGATGGATGGAATTTGGTACACAGCTTTATCTTCAGGAATGTAGGTCTGTATTAAATTTTGGGCCAAATGGTCAGAGGGTTGACTGTCAATCGGTCTGCATATTCTTATGAATGTGAACACGATAATTAATAAACTCAATAATGTAGATAAATAAAAATTGGTATGAGGACTTCTTACCTTAATTGTAGATATGTGGCCGATTTTCGTTTCAATCGGTTGAAAAAAAGACATTCAAATTGCATATTCGGTTTCTTCTCCATTCTACGACACACAAAAACCAGCGGGAGTGGTCTCCCCTAAACTTTCTCGTATACTCCTAACACATGTAGAGAAAACTAGAATAATAAAAGGCGTCAAATAAACTTCCGTCGCAAGTAAACCAAAGTTGGAACCACGCGTGGTTTGAAGGATCAAAACAAATTCAAATCCTCTGCTCATTCTTTTGCGCAACAGGACCTGGCGAGACTCCCTAAATGTTTGCTTCCTTACAAAATCACTCTAGAATTTGTTTTTGGCAAACTGCCAAGTTTCGGAGCGTCCCTTCCTTGCACAGGCATTGCCACTAGTAGGCATGCGCAGGGAGTTAGTTTCAAAACTGAACAAGTATGCGATTATACAGACCGACAGACAGTCAACCCTTTGACGGATTTGTTCCAAAATTTTACACGGACCTACATTCATGACGATAAAACTGTGTATAAAATTTTATCCATCTGGCTTTTCAAGTTTTTGAGTTATAGCGTTCGCATGACCCCGAACATACAGACAGACAGACTTCGCGTTGACGGATTTTGTCCAAAATTTGATAAAAACCTACAAATTATGTTTAAAGACCACATACCAAATTTCATCCCCGTAGCTCTAATAGTTTTCGAGTTATCGTGTTCACAGACACACACACAGACACACATACAGACACACACACAGACACACATACAGACACACATACAGACACACATACAGACACACACACAGACACACACACAGACAGACATAATTCCAAAATTGTGTTTTTCGGAATCAGAGAGGTCTAAAACGTGGAGATTCGTCAAAATCTCGAGTTCGAATTTTTTGACGATTACAATACTTTCTCTTTGTATACTTCGTATACGAGAAAGTAAAAAAGACGCGACAGATTCGCGCGTTTTCCCCCACCTGTGTTAGAGAATGAATGACGCATGTTACTGATGCTTGGTGTATTTTTTTCACACCCACGTTAGGGCGGTTACGAGAAAGAAAGGGGAGACCTCTCCCGCTGGTTTGAATAGATATAAAATAACCTCATGTGGTTAAGAATACAATTTTACGAAAGGAAAATTTATTGTTTTGTTATCTGTACTAAATAAAAGCTATTATTGAAATTATCTTATAAAAGGAAATAATATATTTTGTTCCACTTAACACACATAGTGAAAAGCGATTTTCAGCTCTTTAATTATTTATTGAACTGAACTCAGACTATTACTTTTATTTCTATTGACAATAAACAGTTAATCGGTCTAAATTGATACTTTCACAAGAACAAATACATTGCTTTAAACTCCATTATTCTGTTTCCTGAAAATGGTTCAGGAACCATGAATAAGTTAAGATTTCTCCAATAAATGTGGAAATAAAACTTTTGAGTTTGAGATAAATGGAACTTGAGATCCTACACTATTATTTGCTCACACAATAACTTTAAAATAGAATCGAACTTTCTTTTCTTCGAAATAAGTGTGTGATGCTATTGTTTCTTTATTTTTTCATTGAAATCCAAACTGCTCAAACAGAATTGTATTGGATGTTTCTCTACTTTAAAAATCTTCAATATTTTATTACTAAGCAAATTTTATTATTAATATAAACCTCATTCATAAAGGAGGAGAAAATGTTGCCTATTTAGAGAACAATCGCAGAAGAGGTATTTGAGGCAAGTGTTTTTATTCGGTTTTCTCCAAAATCGAAAGGATGCAACTCAAAGTTTTTATGTTCCATTGTTTCACACACGCCATAAAGGCCAGTCATTCTTAATGCGATTCAAATTAAAATTTTGCTCACTGCAACATTTCGCGAATGCTTTATATTTCCAAAACGGTTTTGCTTCTGCAGAAATTAAGTATTACATAAGCGAATGCCATAAATGGTCAAACGACAAATCAAGTATCAAATGCAGAATTTTTGATATCATGCCTGAAAAATAAGGCTGTACAAAGCCGAAAATTTTCTTATATTCTCTTCATATATGAAGAAATCCTTCCACTAGAATTCCTCTTATTTTAATGAATGTGTAGTGTTTGGCTACCGTTGGCGATGGTTGATCGGACTCTTGGCGCAACTCCTTGCTAGTCTAGGGTTGCTTTCTGTAAACGAATCAGTTTGAGTGACGACCTCGAATAGCGAGATGAGATATTTAGGCCTATTTGCGGTCGTTATTTTCGGAATAGCGCTGGTTTTTAAGGTGCAACGTACCGCACTGTATCTTTTATGTGTGTCTACGTCTGAATAGAATTATTTTTTCTAAAATCTGGTGTCTTCATTTCAAAAAGACAGCAACACTACAGAATGATTCAAAATTTCTATTTGTTTAAACTTAGTAATAATTTTATGAATGCTAAAATGAAAGAAAAATGTGTTTCAAATTACAGATTAATTGCTTTCTCAAAAAAGCTACACTGAAAAAAATATACAATATTAATTGTTACCATTACCACATCTATCATATTATATTTGAGTAATGGTGTTAAACTGTTGTAAAATGAAATATTTTTTAAGAATATTATAAATAATGCATTAATTATAATCTAGAAGGTCTTCTTCTTGTTCAGCATAAGCTGAAAGCCACTCACAGCGCATGTTATTAGTTATTGTTGTTGACATTCTTGTGAATGCATAATAAATCTTCTTCAGCATACTTGAAGAAGATTACTGCATTTTTCTGTTCATTAGTAAATAGCTACTATCATAATCATCTCATCATCATGTTTCTTCCATATATCAGGCCGAATTTAACAACTATTACATGATGTTGAACATAGGAAATGGATTTCAATTAATTAAAAAATAAAAATGAGGAAGTTTTTAATAATACACTTTTATTAATTTCCCTCATGCTTTTATATTTTTATTTAGATTTCCAGATTTTTATTAAAAATATTTTCTAATTTTTAGTACATTAATAAAAGCACGTTTTAAAATGCTTAATATATTTTTATTAATTTAAGCTTTAACTGTTTTTTCATTTTTATAAAGATTATGAAATTTGAAATAATTTGTTTCAAACTTTATAGGAGATGGCGCCTCTCATATAGAATCCAAATTTAATTAAAATTAATCAATTAATTGATAATTAAGCTCCAAAAATATTAAAACATTGCATTGACATCAAGAGCACAAACCTGCACAAAATTTCATAAATCTAATACATAAGAAAGACATTAAAATTATTATAAATTCCCTCATTACAAAGGTGTATGAAATCAAATTAAATAAAAGCCTTCAATAACTGCTCTTGATGGCCCTATGTATAGGTCATAGGATATTCTCGTGCATCATGGTCCAACTTAGCTAGGTGATTCTCTGGAACTGATTCAGAAGTAGAGAATAAGTCAAGAGTCCTCCGATAGCTGTGAAAATGAAACTCTTCGTAAATCTGAAGTAACTTGAACCGGAAAATGAAATGCTGTCACTTCCGTGAAGAATGATACTTAAAGAATCGTAATAAGTTTTTTTATATCTTCGTTGAAATGCACAGAGCACGATGTTGCTTCTAAACTCTTTATCCTTCTCATTTACATCAGCAGCACAGAATATGAAATATATCAAAAGTGCGAAATTTACTGTTGCATAAAGCGTCAGTCCGTACATGTAGTGTGCCTGTGACCAGCGATCGAATTTGTCGTAACCCAGAATTATAGTTATAGATCCAAAGGCATTCAGAAATCCCATACAGGTAATGAAAAATAAACATCCTCCAAGCGATGAGTCACCAAAATATTTGCACATTAGGATCTTCTCATAAATTTGGAAAATTTGCTCCAAATTTGTTTTTCTTCGTAAAAATAGTTCGTTGCATTGGGCAATCGCTTGTACAAATTCTTTAAAAATAGAGATAAATAATAAATAGAGAATATTTTGGATAATGCTAGAAAAGAAAACCAGTGAGAAACTGTATAAATGACTCATTCCATGTGGCAACTTAAGCGTTTCCAGAAGCCATATTATGTCATTTCTAAAACTACTTTGATTTTCTGAATCTTCAAAATACCACAAAATTATTGTAACGATTATAGGCATTGCAATCGTTACGATAGTTAAGATATTCAAACCTGTGAAGTAATGTTTTCCTTTTATTGGAGACGTTTTTGTTAAAGGTAGTAATCTTAGAAATTTCCTCAAAGCCAAACGCCTTTGAAAGGCCCTTTGCCACAAGTACAGATTGAGAATCATTGATAATCCAATTGACAATGTTCCTTTAGATTGCAGAAATTGGGATGCTAATATTGAAAACGAGTAGAGCAACATCAAATGCATCCAGAAAACATTGATAAATGACAAAAATAGACTGAAACGCCTTTTCTTATTTTGCTCAAAATCGAGGAATATACCAAAGAGAGCAAAGGTTTTTAAAAGAATGCGATTACCTTGCTGCCAAGATTTTACACTTTTGTCTTCATGTAATAATTTATTATTCAGTTCAGTAACTTTAACAAAGCGCACTTTCTCTGCAGCAAAATTCATTTTTAGAGCTTAAATCCCTCAGCACGTACCAACGTCAACTGAAAATTTCCCAATGTTTCCACTTTTCCACCACAAATTTTGCGAAAAAGCAAAGCTGAAATCATATGAAAAGCCTTGGTACGGTCATTATGACAATAAACAAAATTACTTTTGTATTGGTTTTTAGAGGCTACTTAGTAATTGGACATAATTAGACATCTTAAGAGATATTTTCTAAGAAAAGTTTTGCGTAGCCAAATATTGCCTGCAAGTTAATTGATCAATTTGTATGCCAAATTACAACAACTAACAGAGAACGCGCTTTGTGATACTATAATATGCTTCCAAAATTTCCATAAAATTTCTATCATTTCACTTAAGATGATGAATGAATAATTCTGAATATGTTTTTCATCTTTTCGTCATTTTAAAGCAAGTATTTCATTAGAATGTGAAGTATATGCTTAAATTGAAAAGAAACCCATTATTAATTCAGTACTCATATTAAAAAGTTTTAATTTCCTCTCAAAATTAAGTGCATCACGAACTTTATGTATTAAGAAGCATTTACGAATTTTTTAAAATCTATGTTATAAAAATGAATACAAAAGTGTTTCTAGGAATCAGTTATACATTACAAATAACGAAAAACATGACCATAAAACATTATCAGCCATTTTGTCCATTAGCGATAATGCTACTTTTTGGAAATGGAATTGTACTAATTGATATGCTTGCTCTTATTTTATGAAGGACACATCATTTTAAATGCATATGATCTTCTTTCTGCAATGGACTTGCCTAATGATTTTTCTCGAGAAGGCAAATAATAATGCAATATATATATACAATTTTTTATATCAAATAATCTTGTATATTTTCAGTTTAAGTTTTCCTTAATAGAACGACATGAATATCTAATTATTATTCAATGAATGTAACCATTTTATTATTTTGCATCGTACAAAAATTGGACAAATGACATCAGTATCATTCATAACAGACAATACATATCGTGTAAAGCATGTGATAAAGAAAGCTTTTTGACCAGTTTTGACAAGGTATCACTCATGGGACTAGTTCTATTCGTTTTTGTTTGGTTTTGGTAAGATCAATGGTCACTCATCTTTTGATGTATAAGATATCGTTGATAGTTTGGGTTTAGCATCTGAGTTGATTACTTTTATTTTATACCGTACAAAAGTCTTTAATTTTATACTCTGTACAAAAGTGTATCTAATGTGGATTGGTCATGCTTCTTTTTCAAAGATACTTTGCACTACCTAAAGATACTTTGCACTACCTAAAGATACTTTGCACTACCTAAAGATACTTTGCACTACCTAAAGATACTTTCTCATAAGAGAAAGCATGAGTTTTACACTATAATTTCTAAATATTGAAATTTGTTATTTTTTAACAATTATAAAATGTTTGATTATATCGTTAAAAGGTAAATAAGTAAAAAGTAATTATAGTAAGTAAGATCGTAAACTGACAGTACTAGGAAAGCTACTAAGTATTCTATTATGTTTAGTTTAGTTATAGTACCGTTCCATTTTGAAGCAACACGCGGGCTATTTTCGAATGGACATTGCAATTTTAAGCCGCGGTCAGATGACGAGGATGACACCTGAGCTAGCACCCCTTCTAGGCTTTCGCACCACACTAGAGGGAGGAGGTTTGGCCTCCATACGTATGGTTTAATTTGCAAGGGGCCTACATATACGGCGGATCTCTTCAGTGGATTCGGGTCTCGAACCTGGAACCCTCCGCTCTCGAAGTTGAGACCTTACCACAAGGCTATAGCTTTCCTATGTAATTAAATTAATAGGAATTAATTAGCCCTAAATAGAATGCTAATGTTTCCCTTGTTAATCTTAATGTAGAATGTTGATGTTTGCCTTGTTTCCTGTAATGCCATAATATTACAGGAAATATGTAACAGTATCAGCCATAACTTGGCGAATCAGGCATAATATGTAAGCGTATTTCATATTATGCCTGACAAAAGCATGACTGCAACATAATTATTGTATATCAGTGTATGATAGCAGGTAAGTGGCAACAGTAAGATGTTGAGCTACTTTGAATTTGATTTTTAGAAATAGTCTAGAGAGCGAGACGATTACGAGAAGTGATGAGTACGGTACGATTGAACGAAGTTACGTTGTATGCAGTTACGAAGTGTAATGGTTGTGCTAAATAAATGTCTGTTTTGTCTTAGAAGAAGTCTTATGAATGTCAATCAAGAAGCCAACACTATGTAATTAAATTAATAGGAATTAATTAGCCCTAAATAGAATGCTAATGTTTAAAAGATCAGTTCATATATTTGAATAGCTATTAGTTTTTAAATCTACTGACTAATATTTTATGAACTAAAATTGTAAATTTAAAATGAAAGTTCATAAATTTCACAAGAGCTTTTTCTAGAATCTCAAGATGCATTGGTGCGCGAATTATGGGGCGCACCAGCAATGCAGCCGCTCCTAACTTTCTACGAACTGTCAATATGAGTAGTCTTTGAATGTAGTATACTATATGCAAAAAAAAGTAAATGTAAAGTATTTATATAAAATACATAATGGTTTTTATTTTATTTGATTTAATTCACTTTAACGGCGCAAAACCCATTGTTGATGCCGCGGCCCCAAACATATGGTGCTGGCAGAAATCTTGTTTTAAACTTTAAAATAAAAAGAAAACGAGTACGTGGAATTAAGTTGTATTTTTTTATCGTCCAGATGGAATCAACTATTTGAAAAATTCTGCAATCTTGTTCTACCGGATTCTTTAATTTATTTACTTTACCAAGCAATTAAAAATTGGATATATTTGCTCATGACTTGTGCGAGGAATTTCTCGCTAGCTGATTTCATCATTTGAACTAGTTATGCGCATTGTCGTCTGGAAGATTGACATCCTCATAAAATATTGACTATTTAGATTCTCTAATATAACTATAACAAAAAAATCCCTTTTCGGCAAGCTTGAAGGCAAAGGTAGATTCCTTTACGTTAATGTTACAAAATTAATGAAATATTACATATTGATCAATACAGACATAGCAAATGACTTTGTTGTTTCCACACATTGCAATATTTACGCTGTGATTCTGTTTTCATGACATTTAATTTTTTACTATATCAAAGTTTTATCATTCCATTTTTCATTCCAAAAGGTTATGCTAGATTTATTGGTCAGAACATTGGTCAATTTATTTTATATCCCATCACATAATCTTTAAACAGGTAGGAATCATAAAGAAATAAACATCCCAGCAGCGCAAATATCCCCTAGATAACATTAAGCCGCCGAGTTGAAACAGTAACAAAAAATTCACACCTGACATGAATGAAGAAAGACTCTGGATTTAAAAATTAATTTATTTAATCTAGTTTACAATATAATTGTGCGAATATTACTTTGTCATATGCAAAAATCACATGACATGAAATATTTAAACATTACTAGAATCGGCTCATTTAGAGAACCCCCTGGTTACAGAGATAATAGTCACTAAATTCTTAACACATAACAGAATAAAAATTATTAAACACTGTGAGTTGCAAATTTAATACGTGTGTTTAAAGCGTAGGATATCAATGCAGCCATTTTGAACAGCAAATTTAAATCTTCATCGACAGTTAAAAGCAAATACTCAGACAGAAAACCTCAAAACAATTTTAAAGTTAATGAGATATTTTTCAATATAAAAAAGGATAAAGGGAACTCTTATATATCTATCTTTTTTGGCTATTTTATATTAAATTTATTAAACAAATATTGGTGCAGCCATCTTTAGTTAAATATCAAATTAAAGTAATATGTCAAATTAACTAATTATCAAATTAACTATTAAAATTAACTATTTGATGAATTAAAATTAGCTATTTACTTAAATAAAATTAAATATTTAATTAATTGTGACGATATCTTCACTAAAACCTTTTTTATGGCTCATAGTATATGCCAGCAATCTTAATCTTGTAATTATCTAATAATTATCTTAATTTAAATAAAAAGTTATTGTGTCTATGTATGTATGCTCCACATCTCCTCCTAAACCAGCTGACTGATTTCTCTCTCAACTAGACTTTGCACACTTTTTATTTAAGACAAGAGAAAGTTCATCTTCAACTTTTCAAAGCCCAAAAGTTACTTAAAATTTTAGTTAATTAAAAAGTAAGCAAGGTGTTTTTCCGCGATATCTTTGGAAAATATTATCTCACAAAACTAATTTTACACCTTATTAAATTTTAAAAAATTAGCGTTTCAGTGACGAAAATTTAATTTCCATACAATTTGTTTCTCTCATTTTAATATTTTTTCAAAATTGATTTTATACAGAATTCGTAACAACGTCGTTAACTTTATTGTTGAAGAACAAGAATAATACGAATATATATAAATGCCAGAATACGTTCACAGAATTCTTGACGAATGCTAAAATTGAAATTTTAAAAGTAAACGATTAACAATTTATATCAGGACCAACTAATGATTGATGATTTTCGTTCTTTAAATTAATGAATAATTAACTCGTTAATTTAATTGTTTCAAAATATCATTGAACCCTTTCTTTTACTTGAGTAATTGTTAACAAAATTTGAAGTACCTATATAACAAATAATAATTTATGGAGAAAACAGCTGTTTTAAAAAATCGTTTTTCTTCAATTGATATTCTCATTTTAATTAAAAACGTTTCAGATCAGAAAAGGAATTTGTGTATTATAATTTTTATACGATAGTAGTTTTTACATTAAAAATTTTAAGACATGAAAGCATTTTAATCCGGAGCAAAGCCGGATATATCAGCTTGTTTACCTTATAAAAAGTTGAAGTGAATGCGGCTGATGGGTGCTTTTCAACAAAGTGTCACATGCATAGGTTAAAGCGTACTCTATGTGGGGGTAAAAATCACTTTTCAGCTCATAACTTCTAAGTAATTCTTTCTGTCAAAAAACTTTTAATATAAAAGTTGTTCGTTATTATTATGTGATAATTTGCCTAATTGAAAGTTTCTTTCTATCTTCAATCGTAACAGAGTAACGGGCAAATGATAAATTGGGGGGAGGGGATTGAGTATCGCTTTTCAGCTCATAACTTCTAATCAATTTTAGCTGACAAAAACTTTTAATATAAAAGTTGTTCGTTATGATAAGGTGATAATTTGCCTAATTGAATTTTTTTCTATCTTTAATCTTAACAGAGCTATGGGGAAAGTGATAAAATGGGGGAGGGAATTGAAAATGGCATTTTAGCTCATAACTTCTAAAAAATTGAAGCTATCAAAAAAGTTTCAATACAAAAATTGTTCGTTTTCACAAGGCAATAATTCGCCTGATTTGAATTTTCTTTCTATTTTCAATTGTAAAGGAATTATGGGAAAATGAAAATTTCCACCCCTACCATTTCCACCCCCTTAGAGCTGGATAGCCCATTTATGAACTCGGCAGATATTTTCACCGACCTTAAGACATATCCCTCGCCGGTTAAAATCTAATCAAAATTACTCTAGTTATCGTGTTCACAAGATAACATGGGCAAAAGCGTTATGTATATACGTCTCTACTACTAATAATAAGGAAAGGAACATTTCGCCCTCTATTCTCATAAGGATTAGAGCTGCAAGACTGAAAGCGGGTGGAAGAGACTGCAAATCACAAGAGCTTTCCAACAAGGGGTAAGATGCATAGGCTAAAACGTACTTTTTGTTGGAGGAGAGGAGGGGAAGGGTGCGAAAAACACTTTTCAGCTCATAACTTCTAAGCAATTGTAGCTATCAAAAAAGTTTAAATGCAAAAATTGTTCGTTATGATAAGACAATAATTCGCCTAATTTGAATTTTCTTTCTATTTTCTATTGTTAAGGAATTATGAGAAAATGAAGATTTCCACCCCACCATTTCCACCCCCTTTGAGCTGGATAGCCCATCTGCGAACTCGATCGAGATTTCCACTATCCTTACAACATATCCCACGCTGGTTAAATTTAGATCAAAATTACCCCATTTATCGTGTTCACATGGGAAAAAGCATTATATATATATATAAACTTTTTAACGAAGGGAGGTTTTGGGTTTGGGGTCATGATCGATGAAGATCTGCAGAAATTTTCCGAAAGTCGTGTCATGAGAACCATTGCAATAGGTAGACTTCCTATAAGGAGTCTACCTAAAAAGTGAGGATAGATGAACAAAAATAATTTTCTTTTAATATGTGTGATTATAAATATTATAAAATGTGGCTGCACTTTATTTAAGACATATACAAAATTATACCATACAAAACATACTTGCTTAAGAAGACGTCATTAGGAGTAATTAAAAAATCTGAGTTTATATTAAGCAGAAAAGTATGAAAAATAATTTGATTGCTCACTTAAATCTTTAAAAAATAAGTTCTGTTTCTGGTTCCTTTCAATTTCTGTAATATATTAGAATGCTGAGTTGAATCACACAATTCAACAAAAGAATATTAAACTTCGGAGTTACATGATTATATCTCTTTGTTATTTTAAAGGGTAATCCGTGTTTTATGAATATAACGAATATGTTTCGTATTAAATTTAAAAATAATGTATCCAGACTCATAGCTAGATTCGAGATATATAAATGCACCAGCTGTTACCCGCGACTTCGTGCGCGAGGAATGTTAATTGTTAATTTTTTTAAATTCACGAATGTAAATGTTTCGTTATATGTAGAAAGGAAAATTAAAAGTTCTGACGGTTGATAATACACAATTGGACGACTAGCAGGAGTGTACTGTACATGTGTCTGCTGTTATAGTTATGTAAATTGTGTTTAATGATAACACACTTTTGTATACTACGTTTTTTGTTTCACGTTTTCTGCACCGATGTAGAGGTGAGTGGGCTGGACACACGCGAACATGCCACATATAGTTACCAACGGAAAAAATATGGTTTTTCCAAATGTACTCTTGCCTCTTTGAATATCTGACTTTGAGCCTGGCAAATGTTTATTTTAAAGGGAATTGTTATCTTTTGAACTGGGATGGTAAATCCTTCGGTATTATCGGAATGCGTAGAATTTATCACACTCATATCTCGCTATGCCAGTCATATCAGTAGCTAGCACGACTTTTGGTCCTAAATGTGTAATTTGAAACCGTGTGCCATTGCGCAGTCTCGGTATATGGAGGTTACGTATGAATAGTTCTGGCACACCGAATTTTAATCTCAGTTTGTCGGAAGGTATCCCTGACAATTCTATGGAGTTGAAGAACTCTACAGGATATGATTTTACTTTTTATTGCCCATTACCGTATCCACAGATAGATATTCTGTAATACATCTCTCCATTTGTGAAGTATTTTTTCATTTATCTAATCTAAACTTTCATTAGCCAGTACCGAAATAACCCATTCAACAACCAATCTCTATTCCTCATATTAGCTTGTAGGGCAGGATAAACCTTTCTTATCAGTTCCTCTGTACTGTGAATAATTTTGAAAAATTCCCAATTTAATACATTGTTTGAATGTATAGGAATCGCCAAATCTATTTGGAAAGCGCCAAGTTTGAATCAGTTCTTTATTTAGTAAACAAAACGTTGAATTCCGTGTTCTTTGATTTTATGCAATCATTTCTTTTTAAATCGGTTAAAAAAAGCTCTTAAAGCATTAAAATTCGAAATGTAACTATTATAATTAACTAAATCGTTTGGTTTAGAATTTAACCGCCAGTGATTATCCAAATCGTTTGGTTACAAATTTGACAGCCAAACAAATCTTGGATGTCGATAAAAAGAACGATGAAGAATTATTTTGGCAACCGTTCCACTAAATTAGGCTCTTATTTTAATTAAACATTGAGCGATATTTTCATTTAGTTATAATTAACTTTAGTTTTTAAATTTTAATCTAAAACCTCTTGAAACTATATATATCTATCATTAGATTTCTGTCCCGGCGTCTATTTTTCAGTTATCATTCCACAAATTAATTATTTATTTCTTTTCTCAGCAAAATCACGTGATGCTTGACTTTAAAAATAAGTTATTTCAAATGCTTGCGCTTTTGTGTTGTCAGTTGATTTTGTTTACGCATTCCTTAAGGATCACGTGGCAGTTTGATTGAAAAATAAAGTAGCAATCTTCATCGCAAATAGCTTGTTAATTATTTAATTGTTATCTGTAATCAAAAATAATGAATTTAACATGATGTCACCTACACTATATCCGTTCCTGGGTTTCAAGCTACAACACTGCCACTTTTCATCCAAATCGCTTTGGTAGTTTTGCCGTGAAAGCGTAACAGACAGGCAGACACACTTTCACATTTATTATATTATGTGGATATTTATAAAAATAAGCAAAATTTTCAGAAATAAAGGTAAATTAGTTCAAAGTCTAACCATTGCGTAGCAACGGAGTAGCTATAAATTTGCGTTTTTTCAAAATCGCCTGCACGTAATTAAAAATTATTAAAGTGAAAAAATTAATAAAAATTGAAGGAAAAATGTCAAATAAATAAAATTGGTATCATTGAAAAGGTAAAGTTGTGAACTTTAAGGTAGTATAAAACTATTTTTTGTCGGACAATTTGCTCCGAAGTTACGGCGGAAAAACGGTTTCGGTTAATTTCTAATTAACTGCCTGTTTAATTAACCTTTGAACTGAGAAAAGTTTATAAGTGTCTTCCCCTTGTCTTAAATAATAAGTGTACAAAATTTTGTTGAAAACAGTCCATTGGTTTAGGAGTAGATGTGGAACATAGACACACACCCACATACCCACAATGACTTTTATTTATATAAAGATTAAATTGGATTACTTCCTGTTTGATACCATATATATTTCTTTCTAACTGCGATTTCGATTTCTTATCAAAATATTGAAAGTAAATCGAAACTTTGCGTGCTCGGAATATATCTTACCAGATATATATATGCAAAAAAGTTCTATGTTGGATAACTCAATAGTCGCGATTGCTTTTCTGCGTTTCCTTGGAAACGAAACCGTTAAAATACGTTACAAGCTAGATGCATCGCCTTATTTGTGAATATTTTCCTCGGAAAACAGCAGAATTTTGACTCTTGAACGAATATCTTTTCTCAGTGCTGCATGCATTTTTTTTCGATCCAATAATCTAATATATATTTTATGGAGTCTTGAATAATTGAAGCATCGTAACAGTTCAAAATGTCGACATTTCTTCACATGAAATTTGAAATAAGAGTGTCTCAAAGTAAGGTAAAAAATAATATTACTGAATTGAGATTAAGTTTTATTTTAGGTTAATGGCAGAGAAGAAAAATAATTAATGTTTTCATATCTATCCCAGTTGTTGAAAAATAAAACGCATGTTTCAGTTATTAGCTTAACTCAATATTTATTGTATATTTTTAAGAGTTGTTTCGAAAATGAATAAAATATCATTGTGTGCTTAGCGCTGACACAAAATATTTTATTTTAAAACTAGTCGCCTTCGGCGACCAACTTGTTTCAATTGAATCTTGCATCATTTATATTTATGGTTCTCTTAAAAACGTAATTTTAAACTTCAGATTCTGGTAATTATTTAACCCATGTTCTATTAGTGATCTCGGGCCTCTTCTGTTCATGATGTTCATAAATGTTCCTAATGGCGTCAAATAACTGACCATGTCATTTAACCTCTTTAATTCCATGTTCTCGGCACCATCTTCACTTTCTTATTCCTCTTGTAATTTGCATTTGATTTCAACATTAAAATGATGCGGAACATTTTATGAACATCATGAACAGGCATGTTAGCTGGATCAAAAGATGCTGAAAAGAGAATGAAAACATAACAACCATAACCATTCAGCTTACTGGATATATTTCCTACTGTAAGCAAAGCAATATCTCGGAGAGCTTGGTTTACAGATTTCACCTGGTTTCAGAAATAAAACATGAAAGCAAAATATATTAGGATATTATCTCAGATTACAACAATGAAAGAGAAACATGCGATTTGTTTAAACAATGAAAATGGTTTGAATTGTGTCGGAACAATGAAAATTACTGTTGTAAATTATACCTAAAAATGTTTTTAAAAATTTATTATAATTCGAGGAAACATTGTATGGCAACTTAATTGATATATGTGATGTAATTGATAATAATATGTTCTGTAATAATTTCGGAAGTTATTGAGGAAAAACTCCAAAATTTAGCTTAATTTTTAATTAATTAAAGTTTAGAGAAGGGCTCCAAGGTGCACATTCCCACCCTCCAAAGTACTTTTGTGCCAAATTTCGTAGCTGTAAGTCAGCTGTCTGACCTGTAGAGCGCCAACACACTCACAGACAGACACACATACATTCTCCTGTATTATTAGTAGAGATGCAATGAACATATTTCAATCAATATTCTTGGAGTCTCTTTGATTATTTGTGTTCTTTATTTCTTACTAGCCGCCTTCGGTGACCAGCTTGACCGCCTGAATTAAAATTTCAACTGAATATCTTATGCATAATTTTATATTCATGGTTTCCTTAACAAAGTAGTTTTAAACTTCAAATTGCTATAGACATTTAACCCGCTTTCTTTCCGTACCCTTGCACTTTTTCTGTTCCTTGTCCACATTAAAGTAAAATACGTATTTGATTTCAACATTAAATTGGCGCGGCACATTTTACGTCAAACAGCATGCTAATTGGCTTAAAACACGCTGATAAAAAGAATTAAAGCATAGCAACGTTAATATTCCACTTCACTGGATTATTTCATTATATACTTTCTATCTTGAGTGCTTCCTTTACAGATTTCACAGAAAAATTGATCAAATAAAAGAAGAAAGTAAAATCCAGTTAGAAATTTTCTTAGATTTCAACAATGCAAGAGAAACATGCAATTAAATATTTCTTTAAACAATGAAGACGATTTGAAATGAGTAGCAACAATGAAAAGTATAGTTGTAAATTATGCCAAAAAATATGTTAAAAAATTTATTAAAATTAGAGACAAAAATCGTACGCCAACTTAATTGATATCATTGAGAAGATATTTTTTAAAATTTCCAGATGGTGTAAAAATAATTTTTTTGCTGCAATACTTTTGGAAGTTAAGGAAAAACCGCTAAAATTTAGATAATAAAATGAATTAAAAAATATTTTAAATAATCTAACAATTAAAATTTCAAACACACACATCTTTATTAATAGTAGAGATAATAAAAACTAAGAGCAAAGAATAGGAAAAATACATTGGTTTATTAAAACTCTTTTGCAAATCAGTATACAGTATTTATAGTAATAAGCATTCTTATTTAATTCGCTCTACACTGTTAAACTATCCAAAAAAGATTTCCTAAGTTTCTTTTATGCTTCGCATTATTATTCCGAATACTATAGTGAACTGGACATATTCTTAATCACACCAAAGCTGTATCTTTCTGATTTAATCTTTTTGAGTATTCTGAATCAGAAATATTCAAAAAAATTGAAAAAAATGTGTTTTTATTTCTTTCATCTAAATTTCATTCTCTCAAAATTGCGGAAAATCAGCTGGTAAGAACATAAACTTTTTCTAAAATCAATAAATATTTTATTATTGAAATAACTTCTAAAATATAAATTTTTAAGAATAATTTAACTTTTATTAAATATAATGTGCGTAAAGACAATTTTAGACGCTTTCGAATCAATTAGTTAATAACAGTCGAAATACATTTTTTCTTAATTGTCTGGGATCTAACGCACATCCTATAATTAAAGTACTGCATCCGAACCACAAGATTATTGAGTAAATACTGTATGTTTTCTATTGAAAAACTTAACCCACGCAAATGAAATATAATCCTAAAATCCATGTTATTACAAATCGTAAAGTAATTCATTCAAAATAAAAGAAGCATATTTACATAGCCAAGAAATAATGAAAATTTTAAACGAAATTTTCTGCTAGAATTGTTTGATAACTAAAAGCGTCTTCACATTCGTTATTCTAAGTTAACAAATATATGCTTTAGGCACCTTTATATTAATTAAGATGGTGGTATCGATGCAGATAGCATCCTTATCAAAACAATAAACTTTAGAGTAAATTGGAATACAATACAGCAAAATATTTTGGAAGTAAGGCAAGAATCAACACGCACTTTCCCTTTCTTTAGGAAAATAGAAATCTATTATTTGAAGAAGTGTATTTTTCTGTAAGAAAATCGAAGCGTGCGATATAAATGTATTATTTCAAAATATGATGTCATCTTCAGTGATTGGCAAAATTTGAAAAATTTTAAAGCAAATTTGCTCTATTATTATGGAAAAATTTCCATTTTCGAACATTTCCAAAATGAATTTCATAACTGAACACAGGCGAAACTTTTGTCAGTTGAGATTTTTATTTGAAAAAATACATTTTCCTGTATTTTTTAACTCAAAATGCATGCAGGAGAGACCGGGGCAAGTTGACGAGCGGGACAAGATAACTAATGACCAGTGGTGTAATCGCAAATTAAGTAGTGCCGGAACGCTCTAACCTGGGTGACAAAAGTCGCACTATTTTTATAGAGTTTTTTTTTACACTTTTTATCTTATTTAGTTTTCGTAAAAAACAGTGCCAGAGCGGCGTTCTGGTCCCTCTACATCCTAGTGACTTAGTTTGAGTTCATACTACTCATACTTAACAACCTTACAAATACTACTAGTGCTCCACACAGCTACACACTAAAAATTCTCACAGTGAAGCCACTATTGCCATTTCGTTGTTCGTTAGTGAGGTTCGTGCATTTTGTGAGCCGTGTTGAAATTTTCAAAACTTTCAACGTAAGATCTCGTCGACATACAGTTAAGATATTTAGTTATTCTTGATTATGCACCACTACTTTAGGCAACAAGCTTTTCACAATCTCTATTTATTTGTATCTTATTCTTGTTAATCCTACCACAAAAATCAGACATTTACCATTTCTGATCGAGGCAACTTGGCCAGAGCAAGTTAACGATCTCGTAATCTTGCCCCAAGTGCTTTTTACTGCTTTCTATTTGGTGTTTATATACATTTATTTATTTATTTTGTGTAATTTTCTGAGCTACATGATCCACAAGCTGTTTCGTAACATGCTGTAAGGCGTATAGACGTGCAGAAATGTTTTAACAAACTCACCTATGATTGATGTTGATACCGAAAGAAACACAGACAGTGAAAGAACGTATGTTTTAAACAACAAAGATAGGAGACTCGGAACGAAAAAACGGAGTTGTTGCAAAGAAGCCGAAGTTTGATTCATGTAAAGAAACTATGAAGCTCAAACTTCCGCCACTCATGACGTCCGCTGAAACGTGCAAATAAATTATAATACAATGTCCTGCGTATAATGAGATCTATATTGACCCTCCATCAGAAGACTAGATAAAGTGTTGCCAGGTGGTTCAAACTAAGGAGAGAAAAAGAAAAGGGGTGTTTCACTGATGGCCCAAAGGGTCAGTTGATTAACGAAAATCAACGAAAGACGTTTCCGCGAATAACACTTTTATTAAATTGAAAGTGTTATAGGTACTTGTACTTGAAAATATTTTTACCCCTAGCAACGCCGGGTATATCAGCTAGTTATTATATAGGCATGAGGTGTTCCTGAGGATTGTGGATTTAGCACTTTTAATTGATTCCACCATTACACTAAGGAATTTTAGAAATATTCACTTTTAAATCCCCCTGTATCTTCCAAACATTTGATGTGACAAAAAAATGTAGTACTTCTTTTGTAGGAAATTTCATGTAGTTTAATTTTACAATTGAGTGTTTTTCGCCAGAACCCATAGTTTTCTTGATATTTAAGGAAAACTGTAAACGACCACTTTTAACCCCCCTGTACCCCCCCCCCCCGCGCACTCCCACAGGCACGTCGGTGAGGATGCGGGGCGGCGGGACTTTTAGTATGTCGTTTAGAGTACTATCCCCAACAACTTTGCCAAATTTCAAAACTACACCATTTTTTTCCATTTTTCCTTCTTTGGCTGGACTATATCGTAGCCCTGCAATCTTACTTTGTTGAAACCTCGCCTCTATTTCTTTGAGACAATCAGAATACCTACAGGCAATATTTGCACACCTATTTCAGCATTATCACTTCAAACTACCAAATACAGCCATACAACGCGTTATAATCCATGGCATTCACCTCAGCGCAGTGCTTTTGTGCAAAAGATACCTTAATCAATGCTGCAGATAACCCAAAGATAATTAGTTGATCTCTCGATCAGTGCTTTTGTATGTAAGGATATTAATTTACACCAGTGCAATATATACACAGAAGTAACTGTTTTAAGTCCACTATGGTTGCTTGTTAAATGTAATTCAACCACCAATGCTTCCAATCGTTACTATCGTATTTGACACCAGCCATAGCAATGTTTCGTGATCCAATATCAGTGGCAGCGAATGGGTGACAAAACTGGGGGGGGGGGGCACTTTTATGGAGGAAAAAATAACCGGAGGCAAAAAAAAAAAAATAAAAACTTAAGTTACAAAATTAGCTAGCTTACCCAGACCCAATTGTCCCTTCATAATTTTAGGCAGCTAAGATGAAATAAAAATTTAATTTCTTCCTCAAAAAGTGGGTGGGGGACTGACCCCCCTCGAGTCACTGACTAAAAGCATCCACAAAAACATTATTTGTAACATTAGCACAAGTCTACAGTTAAACCGAAGTGCTTCGAGAATTCACAAATGGGTGGTAATAATTTCATTGAAAGAAAGCATGACTTATCTTTATAAATAATTCTCTTGTGCGGCTTACAGAAAACGTGTTATTTAGCTATACGATTCGGCAACAAGGGTTTGACGGATCAAGTGATTTCACCATCCAATCGTAAACAGAAGATGGAGATTTGTTTTGAGCCATTTTGCGATGAGTTAAACATGGATTTCAGCTGAGCTGTTAAATATGATATTATAAGTAATGAAAGATAACGATTTCAAAGTGCAAATTAATAGTTTGAAGAAAGGTTTGAAAGACATTCACAAAGAAGGTGAAATAATTTGTTTCAAGATGCTCGATTGCTTTCATAATTTTTTTTATGGAAAGGTACTGCGAACATGAATGTATCCCTTATGAGATCGCTCAGTACGTTGTTTAGATTTCGATCTGTGACACTATTAATTTTTAAAAATATATATCAGTTGTTTTGGATAATTCTCAAAGGCATCAGTATTGATTGCTTGCATAACTGTACGTATGTTGCTCACCTTAAAACTCTGTATTTATAACTCGATCATATTTGGCGCAAAAAAACAACTTTGGCGATCACTCTCTACTTTTAAATTTAATTTTTCATTCTTCCTGCACTTATTTAGTTTTCTTAGATTCATTTGCCTGTTGCATTTGTCTCCATAATGCTTTTATATATGAGAAAGACCCTTTTCAGGGACAACAAATTATATCCTGCGTTGAATAAAGTGAAAGAATCAAAAGGAAATCTATTTGAGATTTTTATTAACCTACAAAATCTATATTTTCGTGTCTTTATAAATCTATATTGTCATTTTTATGATAATTGAGCTAAGTTGGCATATATTCTTTATTAATAAATCTAAGTAATTTCTACTTAGGGCTCTCTTTATATGCTTTGAAATCTTTTTTACCATTTTTGTTTTTCAGTTTCTTAATTTTCTTCGTTAGTTTTATTAAATTGTTGAATTTATCTTCTAAATGAATCAATAAAAGACATGTTTCAAGGAAATCAAGTTTATTCTGTGCTATTTAAGTTAAAGTATCAGAAGGAAATCAATTAATCTCAACCATAGTTGTCTTATTTTACAATAACTGAACTAGGACACACAGTGTCGTCATTGTAGCGAGCGAAGCAGTCACTTGGGGGGTTGACGAGCATTAGCGACAGGGGGCAAGCCCCCTAGTTTAAATTAAAACAAAAAGTAATAATTTACTTAAATATTCAGACTTTGAATAAAATATAAGGAAAATAAAAATATTGAGTTAGATTGCTTGATATTATTTTAAACAAATATCCAAAGCAATGCAATTAATTACTTTACATGAAGTAAGATACAGTAGAAAATAAGCTTCTCAAAGTCATAAGTTTAGTCTTCGAAATCATGAACCAGAGAAATGCGAACTCTAAACGCTAAGGTGAATACAGAAGTGACCAGAAAAGAGTGTAGTGAGTGTAGTAAAGAGCTACTTGAGGGCATGATGGATGATTCTTGTTCCCATGAAAAAACACATTAGTATAAGCTTAGGTGACAAGCTACCATGTATGGTTTCAACGAAGTACAATATCATGTTCTTGTTATGACTCCTCAAGATCTTTCCAAAAGATTTCAGAATGAAAGACTCGCACTATAGAGCTTATTTTGATTACAATGCGTTCAAAGCAAGTGTAAATGTACACAATTACATTGATAGCTACTTAGGCATCTGGGAAAAGCCTAGATAATTTCAAAAGTGCTATTTTCCCTTTAACAGATATCGCGGTGATCAATCATACTGATTAAACAAAGACATTCTTTCTACCCATCTGACATTAGGAGATACGGAGTCGTCTTAATGCGGGTGGTGGTGATGGGCAGGTAACATTGATTGTAATTTCGAAGGCTCTCTTCATTTTTAGACATTTCAAGACATCCGGCTTGAAATTTTCGTCAGAGAGTTAATTGAAAACTAGTACCAGTGATAACTTAATTTTCCCGATGTACTTTCCGGTTTAACTATCAACTGTTGCCTTTTTATAATTCCTAGTTTTGTGCCGCTAAAATAATAAATGTATAAATATTTTCCCACAAAAGTGGGGGAGGTTGCTCGCCTCGCAACCTGATTCGCCGCCACTGTCCAATATCTCACATTCTTCTGTTCTAAGATTGGTGAAAAATTATAGCTAACTAAATTGTATTGTTAATCGATGGGAATTTCTATAAAGTACTTATTGCAGAAGTTATAATAGTCATGCACCGAACTGAAATATCGCTTGTACCCGCAAATGAAAATTCAGTGAATTGTGACAACAGGAAGGCAATAAAACGACGATTTTTTTTTATTCGAGCTTGCATATTACATTCAGGCTAATATGCTGGATTTGCGCAATTGAAGGTGGTGGAGATTTAAATCTTAATAGGGAATTCATTGATAATCCTAACTTTTAAAAAGATTCTGCATTATAATATGTATGCTGCTTCTCATTTTTATTTGTCAGCGAGCTATTAAGAATATGAGCTCTATCATAACCACTGACAGTGAAGTTTGAGTTCCGAATTTGTTACAATTGAGTTGTATGAAGGTTTTTTGTAGCTCAGTTTAGGGTTTTCAAATTTGGCCGAATAATAAAATACATTAAGTGATACTTTAAGGTGAAAGAAAACATTTTTAAGAGATTAATTTAATGTAGCTGTTGTTATATTGTTGTATACTAATTTTATACATCAGGAATTCATTCCGCTTCCTGCGTCTACTGCATTTTTTCGTCTTTTAACATCATTCTTCGATGTTAAATAAATCAATTATATGAACGGAACATTTTCATTTCAAAGATACTATAAAAATATATATTAAAAAGTTTTTGTTGATATATCTCGTCTTTTTATTTGACTCTTATAATTAATTATTACTTTCCACGAAATAAATTTTTGACAGACAGAAAAAAAGTTTTAATCATAGAAGATAAAAAATACTTTGCATTTAACTGCATGCTTCAAGTAGACATATCTGATCTACAAACGATAATTCCCTACTATATATTAACAACAAATTCTCTTCATCGTCATAGTGACAGTGATACTTTTTTTTTTAACAGAGTAAGAAAAATCATTAAATTTAGACCCGTTACACAACTTTACGTACAACCCAACATTACACGTTACAACTTGATCCTAGGAAAACTATTGATTATCGTGTTTTTTTTCGATAAGCACTGTTATAGCAAGCACTTATAAATTACTTAATCCCAAGGACATACTTAGATAAATTGCCTCAGATGGCTCAAAGCTGTTAATTTGTCTTTAAATATTTCATTTTAGAGTTGTTAATTAATATTTATCGATTGGATTGTTAATTAAGTTTAGTTAAAATCGTGGAGGCGTAAAGTGGAATAATCTGTACTAATTTTCAGGCCGCAATTATTTCATAAAGAAAAGTCTTTCAAATTCATTTACTGCTTAAATTATAACTTTTTAATTGATTCAAATACCGAATTAAGTTAATGCAAATTTAATTTCACATTAGCAGTTATATTAGAAGAATTTAAAAAGAGTTAACTTAATGAATTACTCAATGTTTTAGAATTTTCAATAATTCTGATAATTACAAATTAGGAATTTATTAACTGAAATGGAAATAATTAATTTAATTAATTACTTAGAGTTTCAATGCAAAATAGATAATGGTTAAAGATATGTAAGGACATACAATGTCAGGAAAAATCATTTTTGAAAAATATGTATTTGCTGCTTTTCTAGATATTGAAATATAACAGCTAATTGATTTGATTAGTTTCCGAACGTGTCTTCATTAGTGAAAGAATTTTCCTAGATAACTTGAAAATATTATTTTATGGTTCGGATTGCCCTTATTGGATGAGCGTTATATAATACAGGGTGTACACAAATGAAGTGACACATTTAAAAAATTACTAAAAGAAACCTAAAAATGTTGGAACTACAGTTTTTTTAAAAATAAGAGCGCATCTCAAAAAGTTTTTCTCATGCATTTAACAAGGCGTTACCCAGTTCTAAATTTTTTACAGAGAGAAAATTCAGTACGCAATAGCTACCGATCATCAGAAGCCGATGCGTGTTTTCTGGGTTTTTTTCTTAATTTTTCGTGAATATCACGAAAACTCTTCAGTTTTCACATCACATGTGAATTACCAAATTAAAGAGCTTAAAATTCCCTACAAACACAGGCTTTTGTATTTGGTCCAGTTTTAATATTTTCTCAGATAATGGCTCTAAACAAATTTTCGATTTCCAGTAATTTATTACCCCCTAAACCACCGAAATGGCATGTTACCTATCTGAAAAAAACTTTTTGAGATGCGTTCTCATTTAAAAAAATTCGTAGTTCCAACATTTTTAGTTTTTTATTTATTAATTTTTGAAATGTGTCAATTCATTTGTGTACACCCTGCACATATTGCGAAAAAAAAGATACTGATATTTTGGATGATAAGAAAATTTAAATATACTTGACTGTTTATTTTTAGAATCTTTTTTATATTTTATTAGAAACCCAAAAATTCTTTCCAAGACATGCATGTTATTTGAAAAAGTTCTAACAAAGATTATTTATCCATTTAAAGTTTACGTATTGAATGAAATAACAGGTTTGTTTCTAACTAATTGTTACCTCTTTAGTATGGTAACTCTTTTATTACGATGGGCTGTAATGTTATTGCTGTCATTATAAAAATTCCTAGCAAAGTAATTTGAAGTCTTTTGTCATTTTGCAAACATATTTATGTATGAAATATCTGATTAAAATCATGTTTAAATATAGAAAACAAAAATAGTATGGTCTATAAATTCAATGTGTTATTTTTTAATTGACTTTCAAACATTTAATTTTTTATCTTTCTAATTTATCATTTTTGTATATACCAGATGTTCGAAAGTAACTGTGTGGTAAAATAAAATAATTCAAAATAAGGTTTGTGTGTAGACAATAATAAAATAACAGAATAGACGAAATATGATATAAGCTTATACTCTAAAATTAACATTAATTTATTAATTTCTAAAAATATTGCGGAAAGTTTCGAAGTCAGTAGAGTAAGAAAAAGTTTTGGGCGATCTCCAATAGGCTTTTGAATCTAAAATATTTATTATTTAATATTATTAGAAAATTTTGAATTTGATTGAAAATAAATAGGCTGTTCCATATTAGCTGTCTGTGGCGTCTTTCGAAGCAATAATCATTTAATTATAATTAAAGGAACTTAATAATAATTTAATTATAATTAAAGGAACACGACTAAAAATACCCATGAAGTTCATAGTACACAATTTATCATGCAATTAGTAGTTGGATTTCCAACTGACCTACCTATTTCTGAAAGAAAAAAGCAAATCATTGAACAAAACGGTTTGCTAACTATAATCAGAATATTTAAACGTAAAACTTCACTTTCTCAACTTAAAAGACATTTTAAGACTCCTTTAAATGGATTTCATTTGAAACTGTAAACGACAACTTGTTGTTGGTAAAGAAGTATACTAATCGATACTTCTTGCTTACACAATTACAGTAGGCTCCGCTTAATGTGATCACTTCGGGACTTAACAATTTTGATAACATTAACCGATTGATAACAATAACCGAATTGGATAAAAACAACTACATTTTCATCGCATCAAGGGAAAAGGAACAAAATGGAAAAGAAAAACACTTACCTCAGGGCTATCGATAATTTATTTCAAAAACAACAATTTAAAAAATCATTAAATGTTGCTTGACGACAATTATTCCTTAACAGTTCATTTATATTGTTCATACTCGTATTGTTTTTTAAAATTTGTTGAACGATGCTGCACGCCTCGTTTCAAAATATCAAGGGCTTGCCTCATTTCGGCGTTCGTTGGAGGGTTTTCTTCAACACATTCGTCCCCGTCGGAATCATCAACTTTTAATGCTTCGTCTTGCTCACAAACAGCTTGGAAATTTCCAAGTCTGTTAGTGTGGCATCTACTGGAATGCCCTTGTCAATAGATATCCATTCCTCAAACTCTTCCTTTGCGTACCTTTAGGAGGTTCAATGGCAATTATTGACGATCACGTCCCTGCCCGCTAAATGGACTACCTCCAAAGAGAGGTCATGAAAAATAAACCCCGAAATTCTTGGGATGTGTGGGAGAAAGGGTCTCCGAGATGTTTCCTTACAAGTTGAGAGGGAAATTCTACGAACGTCTATCGCTAACGCTGTTTGAAAATGAGGGATCTGTCAATTCTCTACTTCAAAACTGATAACATTAAACGATGTAGTGATCACACTAAACGAATAATTTTGTGTACATTTGAATACGTTGGTTCGGGATCAGAGGTCTTTGATAATACAAAGTCTATGAATAATAACATTAACCGCAATCACTTAAAGCGAAGTCAACTGTACTTACATTTTACGGACTGTCTTTCCTTCTCACAGTCTTAGTTAATGAGTGAAACAATCAAAGTGAAAATCTATATTTTATAAAAAGCAATGCCGATACATTATATCTATTTGTTAAACGTAACCAATTTATTTATAAGAATTAACAGAACTAACTGACCAGCTACAAGGCTGCCCTAAGACAACTGTCGCTTGAATGTCAATTTCACAGAAATGACATCTGAAGGAACGACAACGATGTATGCTTGTAGATGAACTAGTTAACAAACTATAAAGAGATTTATGATGTACTTTAACCAGAGGAAAAGATAATCGAAAACGAATTATCCCTACCTGCCGAAGCATCCAAGGTAAGACAAATGATCGTCGTCGCGAAGTTACTTGGAAATTGAGGGAGAAGCCCTATAAGCCCTCATCGGACACGTTCCAACCTCTCCCGAAAGAGGTATTTTCCGTCATCGGAGTGGACGTCACTCAACCCGACACCATTATTATTCCCACCAGGAAAGCGAGAACCCGCTTTCTCTCCGGAGGCTTCTCATCTCCTTATATGAGGTGCTCTCCCTTCCTTCGGCAGGTTTAGAGGAAGAGAAGTTTGTAGAAGAAAGGAATGTCATCATTCAGATTTATTTTAAGAATAATTAAAATAATAATAATCGTTATATCTGACAATATCAAAGCGTTTCCTTTCTCCGCTATTTCTCGAAAAACCAGCATGCACGTTTGGCCCTCAGATATATATCCTTTCTTGTCATTTGGAAAACATGTTCTTTATAAATTCTTCTTCGTGTACGTTTCTTAAGAAATACCGCATCACAACATGGATCTCAGTATCCGTTACAAATTGTTGATTGTGTGTTTGTGCCCAGAACTCATAATTAGAGAAGTTTATGGTCTTGAGTGAATTTTATGTTTATGCTCCTGAAAGATTTGGGTGTATAACTCTTCACATGTTATTTGTAATGCTGCTGGGCACAAACTCGTGAATGAAACACGTTTAGTACTTTGCTATGACTACACAAACAGAAGAGCACTAACGTTCACATTGTAGCCGGTTTTGCCTGGTGCTATTGTTTGGTAAAACGAGTGCCACTCATGTTTCAGAACAACATATGCATACAATACATGATGATAAATAATTTGTAATTTGAGAAATAATTTCACAACACAAAAATAATAACCTCTTTGCTTGTTTTCACACATATACGGATCTCATATATTTAATAAGCTTCTTAAATAATTCTGGCTAATTAAAGAAAATTTCTTCTACTTAAATGCGCTTACTTTACTCTTAAATGCATGATAAATATTTTCGAACTGATAAGTATTTCAAAATCGAATTAAGAAATCAAATTCCTTGCTGTAAAATTTATTATGTTTAACCTAACCAAGACCTTCCTATAAATGTTACTAAATTTAACTTGAAAACCAGTAATTAATTATAAATTAAGGATAAATCTAGATCTCAACGATATTTACTGTTAGAAATAAAATTTAACATATTATTTGTTGATCTTTCTTATCATATTATTACGCTTTTGACATTTCTAAAACACATCAGTTTTATGGTGGATAAAAGCAACAAAATGCTTTTCAGATATGACTAAACCATATTTCGAGTGTATGAATTATTCATATTTTCTCCCATTCAAGCGATCTTCAGGGAAATAAGTAGAACTACATGCTTGAACGACTCAGAATGAATAAGAACTTTGCTTTGTCTTTATTCTCATTTCTCTGCAAACTGATTCATCATTTAATGCAAATGGAATGTTTATAAAACTATCATAAAATACAAAGAAACTCTTGAAAACCCTGAGGGATTTTTTTGTAGAAGCATCGCTTTTTTCATACATATAAAAGGATTTCTTGAGTATATATTTTAGAATTCTATTTTGGTAGTAGTAGGAAAAATATAAAAAAATTGATGCATATTGATATTTAAAATATTTTTCATACGCTTTTATTTAATTTACTAATTTCATTTTTGAAAAGATGGAGTTTTTCATATTTGCGTGTTCTTCATGAAAAAATAATAGTTCAATATTTCCAGAAATAAATTAGCAGTATACCGATTAATTTAATTGAATTTTGACATTATGCTAATCACAAATTAGAGACCGAAAATGAGAAGATGATACAAATAAAAAATGTTTACTTTTTTGCACACTAACGAAAATGTGTTTTTTGTGTGTATCACTTTATTATAAATTTATTTGCGTGTAAGTTGTCAGTAAATAAAAAAGTGTTCTTCTTTAAGTTAAGACAGTTTCCTTCTCTCCTTACGGAAAAATCTTTCTGAAATCATATATATTCACCATGAGTTGAAAAAATTTTGACTTTAGAAATTGTTTTTTAGGAAACTTTTATTATGAAATTTATTCTATTTTGAAATGTAGAAGAATGGATGAGTTTTCTATCTTGTTCATTTTGGGAGCATATTGAACTTCCATGCTGAGGTTCGATTTGTCATAATGCCTTGTCAATGGGAATCTTCAAAATCTTAGCACCCTTCTTTAAGAAGTTAATGGGTATTTAAGTTATTTTTTCAAGCTTTGTGACTTCAAGATATTTTAACACTAAATGTTATGCTATTAGATGCTCATCTAAAATTCGGACCTCTTTTTACGAAGTAATTGAATCGTCATAGTTCTTTTTGGCTATACAGGGCGCCCATTCAGGTCCCTTACCACCCTTTAACTACCGAAAGGCTGCAGACATCTTCATAAGAGTGGTGTCTAGGCATGGTAAAGCGACTATGCGCTACTGGATGAAATCACTTACAGCGCCACCTGGTGGAAAACGGTGGAGTTATAGTTATTATCTCTAAAACGGTACGAGATAGAGGAAAAAAGTGAATTATAAAGTTATAGAGCATCATTGATTTAGTACAAAAAGACACCTTATGGTCGTGAATGCTAAAAACAGAACGCTTCATTACGGATGCTTGTGCCAACGTGACACCCGCTATGCTACGCCGTGTGCAACGTGAAGTTCAAGCAAGGGTCCATATGTGCATTGTAACTGACGGAGAGAAGTTTGAACGTCGAAAATAAAGGTATCTTGTGATAACTAGTTGTTTTTTTCTTTCTGAGAATGTTTTGTCATGTGTCAGTGTAGGAAATCGCGAACAAACAAATACGTGTTTTAAGCGTTCTTTTCTAAGCATTTATCTCCACAAGGTGCCTTTTTGTACTAAATCGTTGATGATCTACAACTTTGGAATTCTCTTTTCCCCTCTATCTCGTACCCTTTTATAGATAATAACACTAACTCCGCCTTTTTCCACCAGGTGGCGCTGCAAGTGGTATTGCCCAGTAACGCATAGTCATTTTACCATACCTAGACACCACTCTTATGAAGATAGCTACAGCCATTCGGTAGTTAAAAGGGTGGTAAAGGACTTTAGTGGGGACACTGTATATTAGCCTGGTATAATTCTAAATTAGATTGATTCCGATACCACAATTTTTTATGCACTTTCGTTTGAATTGTCTTTTGTCATGTTTTTAAAGATAGAATTTTGTAATTGATTTTGCACTCTCGCCCTGATGTACTATAGTTTTTATATGATGTGTAACTGCATGTTCTCGATGACGAAATATTATTTTAACATTCTCAGAACTTAAGTATTATATAACCGATTAATTATTTTATATATATATATATATACTGGTTGCGCCACCTTGTGGGGATTTTGAAAAAAATTGCATTCAAGTATCTTTAATATTTATAATAATGAATTATAATTTAAATATTAAAGAGTGGAAAATAATTTTTAAAAAAATTAAATTCCTAAACACTTATAAAATATATTTATAAAACCTGATCGCTGTCATGATTGTATAAATAATCAGTTCAAGAAGAAAAGTGTAGAGAAGATAAATGAATTCGGATATACTTATAACATGTATCAATAATTCTAACAATATTTTAAGTCATAAAATGTAGAATAACATCAATATAAATTAAAACGAAAATTCATTCAAATGTGGAGATAATTTTTTTAGATGAGGATTATATATTCATGGTTTGTGCCTTTATATTTTTGCTTGAATTAGTAATAAAAGAAGCAAGACAAATATTAACATTTGTCAGAAAAAGCTAAATATTAATGAAAATCAAGATTTGCATATTTTTAGAAGAGAATTATTTATGTGTTTCTACAAAATGAAGTGTTATTTTCCAAATATCTTCTAGATGGCTTTTTATTAATTACTCAAAGAGTCCGAAATTTTTATTTGCTTTGTGAAAATCATATTTACTTAAGATCGAGAAAAAATATGAAATAATAATGAAAGCAAACTCATTCAATCATAAATATTCAATGATATACTTAATATCGGCTTCTAAGTTCTCAGGTGGGCAACGGAGAATCTATTCTCTATTCTTCTGATGTTTCAAAAATACACTAAAAACTATGAATAACAATTTTGTTTGCAGAAGCGTGTTATTTCATTCATCAAGGATCAGCTCCACCTTCTTAATGGCGAGCATATTTGTATAACATTGCGCAGAAAGGATGTTGTTTCGTATAAGATACTAGAATGTGCTATTTTGGAGCAGTCGGATCGAAACACAGAGAAGATATTTATTTTATCTATATATTTATTATTTTAAGAATATTTTATAACATTTAATTTAAAAAAGATGATTTGATTTAAAAGATTGGAAGTGCAAGTGATTAGAAAGTCTTATTCAAGAATTGAATGTGTACTGTGAGGTCTTCCCCTTTCTCTGTTTCCCACAAGATGGACCACCTAGGAAACCCCTCAGGCATCTGGAGAGGAAAGCGTAAGAAGTCGTAAAACGGCCCCGTATTACGTAGAACCCGGAGGGGTTCAGAAGGACAGTGCCGGTATCATTTGCAGACCGCACAAGTGGAAGCCGTCAAAAGAAACAGTTACGTTCTGACCCCTTCCAATGATTAGCCTGGAATGTTGCGGTTGGATGATGTGTTTGACACCCGGACAAATCACGGAGATTTAATTTTTCGGCCACTCCTCTGAGGTGTGGAAAGTAGGGGTTAAAAAGGAAGGAGATTGAGAAGGAGGGGAGAGAGAGTCGGAATCTCGAGGATCGAGTTCTGGACTTTGATTTTACGGGCGTTTTTTGACCCCGTGAAAACCAGCCGAGTCCTTGGCTAGGTAGCTCCTGTGGTGAGCTGCGGAATTGCATCGTAGCATTTCTTTGGAGGATTGCTGGAAAATTAGCGGGCTTTTGCATTACTTCGCTGATAAATACCGACCTCGGTAACTTTTACTTAGAATAACGCTTTGGTGGTTTTCTGCAATAAATTGAGCGCTCCATTCACCTCAACTTCCTCTTCCGGTCATCGGAATCTACGTAACTCGCCCTCAGTTGTAACAAACTGATTGAACTCTACTAGTTCCTGAATTACCATCGATTGTATATCGATTGCATTACGAGTGACTCACCTTGATAACTGCGACGAAGTCCAGTTACGAACATTTTGACTCTCGCGATCTTTATCCGGGACTTATATTAATCTCTTGAATGTGTAATCCATGTGTAAATTTGTTTGTACATATGCCGTTACTCAAGAAACCTAATTAAATTTTGATGTGCTGTATTGCTGTGTCTTGTTGATCTCTGATCAGACCCGGTATCACTGGGCTAAGACCTTACAGCACAGACGTGAATGAGGAGTGAATTGTATTCATCCTTGCTTAAAACTTATTGAATAAAACCGAGATATAGTGTGTTGTATACGAAGAGAAAATGCAATGTTTAATTGATAAATCTCCAGAGCAATTCAACAGTATGTTTTTATTGCTTTTACTGTCATTAGTTAGCCATGCTTATGACTAAGACGTGTATGATCATTGTTAGAAATCGACCAATTTATCCTCCCTTTCACGTCAGAAGGTGCATTGGAAGGAAAATTATCAAAACATCGCATGCAAACATTTAAATATGAACTCTGCTGATGGTGACAATTTTTTTCAAGACAAGAAATGGACATTACATTAGCTTTCTTGCCCGTTCAGAGTTTTCTGTCAAAAATATTTATCTCAACTGCTTTAAAATTTTAATCATTTTCTCCGTTTGTTTCATAAATATACACTATCTGGCCAAAATAAAGTCACTTACCTAAATATTTGGTTCGGATTACAGCCCGCAATCGACGTGGCATTGTTTCAATAAGACTCTGTATGGTTTCAGCGCTCATTGTTGTTTCAGATTTACAGCAGTTTGTCACCGAGACATTGAACTGACGACGAAAGAAAGGCACAACCCTGTAACGCGTGTTCCAGTATATCCCAAAGACTTTCGATTGGGTTAAGATCCGGGCTTTGTGGTGGCCATTTCATGTGTGAAAAGGAGTCCTCATGTTCCCTGAACCAATTCTGAATAATTAGTGCTCGGTGGATATAATCATCGTCGTCCTGGAATATGGCAGTACGAAAACCAAACCAAATTATAACACGGCGTTTCATCAGGCGTTCATACAGAAAATTTGAGTAATGATTATTGTAGGGAACTATTTTAAGTTCTAGGCCGATTTAATGAAATATAATGTCACAACAAAACAATTTGGTCGAAAACCTGAATCTGTACTAGTTATTATCCTAAATGCAAAGGGGCGCGGTGGCCTAATGGTAAGGTCTCGGCTTCGGGGCCAGAAGCTTCCAGGTTCAAAACCTGATGACACTGAAGATGTATCTGGCCTGTTGCACGCCAAATCATATGTGGGATGTCAAACGTCCTCCCATTGGTGTGGTGCGGAAGTTTGGAGAGGGGGTGACAGCTCAGGTGTCGTCCTCGTCATCTGACCGTGGTTCCGATTTACGAGTTCAATCCCACAATAGTCCTCGTGTTGCTTCAAAACGTTAGTTTTAATGTAACTAAACTTTAATGCAAATGGTGCATATAAATTGTACTATAGATGATCTAGTTTCATGACTGAAACTGAATGTATATCAGTGACAATTGAAAATTCTGACATTGAGAAAAATGAAAACCATTTAGGAAATTCAACGTTTAATTTAGAATTTTTTGCTTTCCTGATAAGTTGATAAAGTAGTTTATCAAATATATGAATGTAAAGGACAATTTCTTCTTGGAACTATTTCGCAAGGGTTGCTTCCTATGATTAATAAAACCCGAATAGTGACAGTAGAAAAATTTTGTTTTAAATTAGTGAAGTTCTGAAGCCATTCGTCGAGAATTTCGTACATAATTTAATTTACTGTCAGAATTTCAAAGTATACAGCAAACGAGGCTTAAATTTATCCACTATAAATTTAAAGTTCCAGCAATTAAAGACATTGTTGAGTAATGAACGAAGTTTCTGGTCATTAAAGCTTAGAACTGAAATTCAACAGGATGTAATCAGTAGACATTAAATTAATAAAATTTATTCCTACTAACGAAGTTAATCCTGCAATGATCTACTTCATTCCCTAAAGTTATTAATACGAAAGTTCATTTAGGTGCTGGGAGATAAAATAATAAAAGGAAAACTTTAGTGAAGATAATTTTAATTTTTTTTTAAAATCGGAGGACGACTTTAAGAGATTCTAAATGCAATTTAGATAATAAGGTTTTTAAACCTTAGTTAAGCTTTCGGTTCAGGGAAAATGCTATTTAAATTGTTGTGACATTAAAAGTAATTGTGTAGTAAAAATATTTTACCTAATATTGTATGCTTTTATTTTCAAGTTTTCTTGGGTTTTCCGCCCTATTCATTTGTTTAACAAAAATAAGAATCCAAGTATTGGTATTTTCTTGAATTGCTTATTAACTTTTTAGCAAGAAATCCAGTGTAACACCGGCATCTGACAAAATAACAATATTATACTGTTTATTAAGAATTTACGGATTAAGTTAAGCCAAAAAATCTGGATGACGACATATTTTTGTTCGACAGAAAAGCGAAATCTTTTAGTGTTAACCAATTTTTGTTTCATGTTAAAAGAAAAAACTGTATAAAATTACATAGTATTTTGTGGGGACCGCAGTATTATTTCGTGTTAACCGATTTTTCATGGTAAGCGTTTTCGAGTTGAAAGTTTTTCACTGCATGGTTCGTTAAGAACAGTCTTCTAATTATACAATTTGAAAGTAATGAAAGCTATCCCAACTTTTTCAGTTTATTTATTTATCTATTTTTTCGTATATTTAAATCAATGAACAAGAATCTAATGCAGTTTCTAATTTTTTATAAAAACTAGAGAAATTTCTTCTTGAGACACTGTTAGGAAAGCGAAGAATTTGAGAAGTACCTCGTTTTACAGAGTGCCACTATCTCCATTCATTTATTAATTAACGCTGCATGTTGTAATGTATTGAAGCATAGTATGAAGAATCGTGGAGCCTTCTTTATCAAAAATAATATATTTATTGGACGTCTACCACAGCACAAACATGAAAAACAAACACATACACTTACATCACAAACGTTACAATCACATTCTTACATCGAATTCCAAGTTCAATCTCTAATTATTCTTTTCCGTTGCTAGGCAACGTTAGCAAAAGACAATATCGTAGCCAAACTATTTTTATTACCTTTAGAAAAGAATTAATGCCAAACGATATTTTTAATTAATTTCTTTTTCAGCCAAACGATATTTTTAATTGATTTCTTTTTCAGCCAAACGATATTTTTAAATTAATTTATTTTATGACCAAACGATTTTTTAATCTAATTAATTCCTTTCTTTAAATATTTTAATAATTCTACAAATATGGTTTTTTTATTCGTTGCGAATGTCACACTGTGCATAGCCACTGAAACTCAGTAGCTATCAGCGAGTACTTGAGCTGCTGCAACCAATTTTTCGAATTCATACATTGTTTCACTAGCAGTCTTTTTTGAGTATTCCATAACGTTTACAATTTTTGTAATCCGTCACGCAATGATGGGAGCTGATAAAATATACACTATATCACTGTTGCCTCGGCCATTATCTTATCTACTTCCTGTATTCGTCTATTTGATCATATTTTATCTTTTGGTAAATCAGTTAAGATAATGGCAACTAGTTTTCTGTTTAGTTTAATGTTTTGAAAAAGAAATTCCGACTACGAAGAGTTTTGCTATGAAATTAAATGTAAATATACTGCTTCCTTGTAAATAATTGTGCTTTTGTACGTATATATTCAATGTTATGCGTTTGAATAAAAAGTTTATAATATACGATTAAGTCTATGTTCATAACAAGGACAGAATGGATGAGATTAAGATCTCAATAAAGTTACTGTCTTGATAAATTTTTGATACATTTCATATGAATACATCAGAGTCGCAGCGTTGCTTTTCATCATTGAAAAGAATAAATTCTTTTCTAAGAATCCAAATAAGGTAAAAACTGGAAACCTAAGGACTTGCTAGAAAGCAGTCTTCAACGCACAGAATATTTTAATTTCAAAAGCATTAATAAGGTAAAAATTATTGATCCTTTTGTTCGAAACAAAATAATAAGAATCGATTGTAATTTCAAAGAAATTCCAATAATGCTTATAAACAATATTCTATTATGCAGTTTTGATTTTAAGTAGACCATCAAATGTTTCTTATAAATAAATACGAAAATGATTTATTTATTAGTATACTCATTTCCAAAGCTGTAGCAGCCTGAAGATTGCAAAAAATGAACCAATTCTTTCTAAAAGTTATTGTAACCACTACTTTGACTTATGATTACTGAATATTTTTTATGTTTCTAAATATGACCAAATAAAATTACATACATTTTCAGTACTAAACAATATGTTTTGTATGCATAATCTTTTGCAGTATATAAAAAAAACAAATCCAGTGAAAATAATATATGTGTATTCCGAAACCATCCGCTATAAAATGAAATCCCACAAAACTAACAAAAAATGGACAGTCCAGTGACATTTTTAGCGTAGGACTACGTTCCTGCGTTTTATAAAAAACGTCATACCATCCGGTTTAACCCCGCTAGTGGAGTAAAACCGGGTACACATGTTAACTTTACGGGAAAATAGGAAGACTCGATTTTCAGTGGAAAAGTAGCAGGGATTTTTATTTTAAATGGCTGCACCTGTCCTGTTCATTGTCTACGTAAATGTCCCTAATGGAGTCAAATAAATGACTATGTCATGTAACATCTAAGTGCAAGTTGTCAGGGCCACCTTCACTCTATTATCCTCTTGCAAATATGCATTTTATTTCAACGTTGAAATGGCACAACACATTTTAGGGCCAGCGGCATGTTTGCTGAATTAAAACTTGCTGAAAAAGAATGAAAACATAGCAGTCATAATCATTCAGTATACTGGAGATATTTCTGCAGATACCTAATATCTCAGAGAGCTTGGCTCACAGACCAAAATTTAATGAAATAAAATATAAAAGCTAAATGTATTAGAATAATACCTTAGCTTTAGACGATGAAAGAGAAACACGCTATTAATTATTTGTTTAAGCAATGAAAACGGTTTGAATTGCGCTGCAGCAAAGAAAGGTATTTTTGTAAATTATATCAAAAATATTTTTGAAAAAATTATTAAAATTAGAGAAAATAATGTACGGCAACTTTTTCGTTTAGAATAAAATTTTAAACATTTGAAATAAACTTAATTATCTCGGAAATTGTTTGTTCTTTCTTATGGTGTATCTATTTTCTTGCTACGATTATTAGAAAAAATGCAATGGAGAAAAGGGTATGGAAAATCACACAAAATACCACAAAATATTAAATAAAAAATTTTCTAGATTGAATTTTAAATTTCCGCCTTCGAGGTGCATTTAGTCACCATTAGTACTACCTGTGTGCTAAATTTCAGGGCTGTAAGTGCAATATTTTATGTCTAAACATAGCGCGCACACACATAAACATTGCATTTTATATATAGAGAGATAAAAACAGCAAAGTGCTTTCAGATAGGGCTAAACCATATTTCGAACGAATGAATTATTCATACTTCCATCCATTTAAACGGTCCTTCGGGTAAAAGGAAAGCTATATGCAAGGACTTCAGAGAATAAATAAATGCTTTGTCTATATTCTCATCTTCTTGAAAAATGATTTACTATTTACTGCAAATGGAATCTTCATATGCCTGTAATAAAATGTTAAGATATTCCAGAAAAATCCTTTGCAGATACTTAACCATTTCATACATAAACGAAAATATTTCTTGGAATATTCATTTTAGCTTTAGGATTTGAAATAGTTAGCGAATAGGTAATAGTTATAAAATAAAAAAAAACTTGATGCAGAGGTCATATTCAAAATATTTATTTTTTATAGATAAAAAATAAACAAATTATTCAGCCTCTTATTGAAAGTATTCAATTAGACCTACAGATGTATTCAATGAGTTCTGGAATTTATTTTAAAATTATTTGTTTTCCGCCAATATTGTCTGCTTCCTAAAAATTATTGAATATGCTACGCATAACTGACCAAATTTACCATTTCGAAAATTTTCTAAAGTAATTTAAGCTGTTGAAAAATAAAGTTTCTGTTATTACTAACAAGTTTATGCAGATTTTATTGTGAAATATTAATGACTTCAAAATTTCGCTTATTTTTGGTGAAAGTAATTCTTCAGATTAATACAGAAACAGGAAAGGATATATCAATTAACAAAATATATTATGTACGGTTAGGCCTGCAACTATTTCTGATATGAATTGAGTAGATTTTTATTATACTGTGCTAATGTTTGTTTTATTAACATAATGGCTGTAAAGAAAGTAACTAATGCACTAGAGTGTTATTAGTTTGTTATTTAATATATTCTTATTTTGGTAACTGATTTTTATAAATTCTGAAAAAATAATGACATTTTATAAAACGTTTGTAGGGTAATTCCCGGAGATATGCCGCATATTTTTTTGAAGTTGTGTATAAAATCCCATGGTGTACATGGTGGTAAAATAAATCATGCTGTGGTATTGAATGTTAAATATACAACATGTGTACTGCGACAAAAAATATAAAAATAATTAATATTTTTTAACCATCTTTATATAAAACATTACACTGCGGCGCGTCACCCGTACATTCAGGGTGAGACGCCGCACTTGTGTGGGAGTTATGCCGCGACTGGCATGAGAACAGAATGAAATAATAAATAAAAAATATTCAAACAAATATTCATATCTGGACTATAATTACCTATGTAATAAAAAAACAAACTAAATGAGTACAATAAAACGTACTAGTAGGTTCAAGTCAATATTAGTCTGCCTGCTTAGTTCACTACTAAAATTATCGGCTTATTTTTTAAAGATTGAATTTTAATTGTTATTTCAGCAACAACATAACATCAGTGTATTAGAGAGGGAAAAGAAAAAAGTAAAAAAGTGTTTACATAGTTTTATTTGTTAATAGACCTGTTTTTTCAAACCGCAATCGTCACAAAAATTGTCGAAAATAGCACAATGTTCATTGACGCATGATGCAACGAAGCCAATCACACTTCCTCTTACTTTTGTAGTAGTTTTCAGAACATTCCTTACAAAGAACGTCTGCTTCACATGTGTGATCCAACTGTTCATTGTTATCACCTTGACTTGCATCTTTCTTCGCCGCCTTACTTTTTATTTTCGCCTTTTTCTCCTTTGGTGTAGTAAAATTGATACTGTTTGAACATTCATCAATGTCTGATGAACTGTCGCGGGATCCTCCACCTGATTCAAAATTAAATTTTCTCTTGGTAGTTTTGACATCTTTTTTGTTAATTTTTTACATTTTTGGAATATTTTTTCTAAATTTGCTTTAAGCGAATTCCTATTGTCAATAGAGGTTAAAAGTACTGCTGTTTTCTTAATTATGTGCTTGTCACCTGGCTAAGTCTCGGAATAGGAGAGATTTTATGTAGGTGTTTGGTAGGTGATGGTGGTTTTACACTGCTAGTTCCGGGTTCTGCAGGCTGTAAATTGATTTGAGGTGTGTTGATTAGTACTTCACTTGATGAATTTTCCTCCTCTTGTATGGTGTTTTCTGGTACGGGCATTTCACTATCCTCTAATGAAAAAAACAATTGATCTGGGAGAGCGTTGTTTTTAAAAGGCAAGATGCCAGTGACCTTAAAGCCCCTAGTAGCGTTGCCAACAGTTTCCGATTTGTTCCAAGCATCGCAGATTAAAGACCCTACCTGGTACCGAATCAATTTGCGTCCAACATGCTGCTCAACCCAAGTAAGTGTTCAGTAACATAAAATTCAGTAACATAATAAAATAAGACACGGATAGATAAATTTCAATTTTATTAATCGCGGCATCCCGTGCAAAAGAAACTGCGGCATGTATACCGGATCGCAGTGCGGCATGTATCCCATTTTGTACGGTACAGACGCCGCACATCATAGTTGCCTGCCCTTGCAAAGGAAAATGGCGTACCCATACACACAGTACTCTATGCAGACTATACACTTAGTTTTGACTTCGAAATCATGCATAGATTTAGTAATTAGCGCATAAAAAGTATTTAAGCATAAGGTGTTTAAAAGTTTGGATAGTGAAATCATACTCTTACCTCAAAATAACGATTGTACAGCTAAAAGTAATAATCGGATTGGGATTTATGCTATAAACTGGTTAAAGAAATCTGATTGAGCACCTATGCTGCTCGTCTGACTGTCATCTATCGATAATTACAAGAAATACAAGGTGTGCGGCATCTATCCCGGATGCGGCGACTATCCCGGAGTTACCCTATATTACTCATGTAACATACTGAAGTTTCAAAAAATTGTCCAGTTTCCATTTTAGCAAGGAGGCCATTAAGCAAATAGGCAAAATAATAGAATATAAATTTCGCATGTGACGGGGAATTTCAAAAATTATATTTCGTTATTAAAATAATCAAAACACTTTAACTTAGCTTGACATGCTTTTAAAAGAAATGATGATTACACATTAATTTGCAAATAAGTTGAAAATTCTTACTTTTAAAATCTTTTTAGTTACTTATAAATCAGAAAAAATAGCATAAAGTTTCCTGATTAGTGTTGCAACGGAATCGAAACTTTGAGGAGATCTTATTCATTTATGTTCATTTTCTTTTCTTTGCGATCCCGGTGACCGACATGATATCTTTGAAAAGATTGCGTATTAAAATGATATCTTATAAATTGAAAAGAAACCAGATTTGTATTAACCATGTCCGATTTTAAACACCTTAATATGATAGCCAAAAAGATACTAATTTAATTAAATGTGTACTAATTTCATCTCACTAGGATCAAATTTATCATTCTTACTGGTCAGAAAAATTAAATATTTTTTAAACCAAATAAATACATATTGGACGCTGTTACATTGTCGTTTTGCTAATTTTACGCTTGTAAATATGCGAATAGCGATATTTTCATTAGAGAATAATGATGCTTTTTACCCATCAAGAAGTATAATATGGTCACAAAATGTTGTGAAAGTTAATTCATTTTAATAGTTTAACTTAAGAGTCATTTGACTGAAAGAAAAATTCATTCAATGACCCGATTACAAACGCATTATAGAATGTAATCATTGTTTATTTAATTTAAAAAAATCACAAAAAGAACTTACTAAAATGCGATTCTCAAACAGAATAATATGAATAATAAGTTCATTTATTTATGCAAAATTTTTGAAAAGTAATAATAACTCTTGCATTCTAATACAATTTCAAAGAATTCTAGACTACTAAGTTTATTTCAAGAAATCCTTAGAACGAAAACGAGTGCCAAAAATGCTAGGAAATATCATTGTTTGCCTAAAATTTAAGTCTTCATTCTAACAAAACATCAGATAAACTAAATGCGCAAACAGAAGACTGCATTGGCATACATAGTTAAATTTCCAAATATATTCATCGTGTATTAAATATGAGATATATGAAGTGCATAAAATTAGTTACTTCATAAAGAATGTCATATGCACATATTTTTTTGACAGCGTCTCGCGATCAAAATATTGAAAGTAAATCGAAAACTTTGCATGTTTCGAATGTTCTTATCACTTACACATATATGCAAAGAAATGCTATGTTTGGATCATTCAATAGTCCCGATTGCTTTTCCCTGTTTCCTTGGAAACGTGCCCTTTAAAGTACGTTACAAGCTGGATGCTTCTAAAGCCATCGCCTTGTTTGTGAATATTTTCCTCGAAAAACAGCAAAATATTTTCGCTTGAAAAAATATTTTTGCTATCCTGCATACATTTCTTTTTGGACCTGATAATATGATCTATATTTTATGAGTTAGTGATACCGATACTGAAAAATCTTGACTTTTAACGATATCCAAAGTTTTTTTTTTAATGGATACTGAAATAAGTAATTTTTTTCAGGAATGTGAAATGTATTATTCCTGAATAGAAATCAAGATCTATTTGTGGAAATATACCTGTCTGGTTTTGTTTTATTAGCGCGAGAGCCAGTTGTTGGCTATTCTGCGAAGACGAAAACCATATTTATGTCAATGTAAATAAAATAATTACATCATGTCTAAAACAATCTGTGTCTAAAGGATTTATGAAAAATATGCCAATATATTGGTACAAATGAGAGTAAATAAATGATCATGGTGAAAGAAAAAAACTGTCCTAAATAAGGGTAAAAAATAAAATGGAAATACAATGCTGTTCTAAATTATTAAAACGCCACAGAAAATTTCACATTTTTATTACAGAAAGAAAAATTATTTTTAACTCAAATACATTAATTTTGTTATTAATTCAATCGTGTTCATTTGGAAAAAACTTCAAATAATTCAAATTTTATCGCAAAATAAATCAGAATCGTAACATTTTCATATAACTCTAAATTATGTGTTGTTCAAAATTATTCGAACGGTCAAAAACTTACAACGAAAAAACAACATAACACTTTTTCAAAATAAAATATCCGTGTTTAATGTTTATATGGGCCTTCTTTGGTCTCAATCACTGCTTTCAGTCTTTGATACAGGCTATCACCCAGTTTCTTCGTTGTCTCCTGATAGATACTACGCCATTTACTTTTGATCGTCTCAAAAAAATTGATTTTTATTTCATCTCTTTTCGAAAGGAAATTTCTGATTCAAAACTGACCATAAATTTTTGATAGGATTAAGGTCTGGTCTTTGTGATGGCCATCCAGTACCTTAATCTCGTTTTTTGAGAAAAATATTTGGCAATCTTTGAGGTGTGTTTTGGGTCATTACCTCGTTGAAAGATATACCGTCGACCCACACTCAAATTTCTGATGGATTTCTTCAGATTTTGGGGCATGATAATGACGTACCTACTTGCAGTCATTTTGCCTTTGATAATCGCTATTTTACCAACATCTTTAGAGGGAAACAACCACCCTATAACATCATATTTCCGCCTCAGTGTTTTACTCTCTATAGGATATTCACATTTTAAGAGCCTCACCTGACCGTTCTCACACTCTCTTACTTTTTTCTGATCCAAAAAGATCATATTTCCTTTTGTATGACCGTAAAAGACTGTCCAAGCATTGTGAAACCTTCGAAATATGTTCTTTTGCAAAGGCCAAGTGCTTTGCCAAGTTTTGTTTTGAGATGTATTGAAATGTATGGTCTTTTTATTTGGATACAGCTTATCAGCCCTGAGTTTTTGATTATAAAGCAAACTGTTAGTGTCGACGCATTCAATTTCAAGTATTTCACAATATCTCTTGACGGTATATCGTTCTTCTTCTGTGCAAATCTTACATTCGTAGAGTCTTCCCTGGTACTTGTTTTCGGTTTCCTGTTTCGCCCTCTCCTGTTTTCGATGGATCCTGTCGTCTCAGACTTCTTGCGTAAATATCTACAAATACCCAACATCGACAATCTATACTTTTTTGATAGGTTTTCATATGATAGCCCATCCTTTCAATCTTCATTGCTGTGGTGGTGAAGATAGAAAGCTTTTGTATTTTGAGCATACTGTTGGCTTGACTGCATCATAGACCAAAAAAATAAATAAGCAAATAAATTAATCTGTTAAAATTATTAAAATTTTCCAAAATAAAGGGAAATCCAATTCTTACTCAATTAAGTATAACCTTCTACACAGTCGTACGAATAATTTTGAACAGCTAGATTATATCATTTAAAACAATAATTATTTCTAAGAGGTAGTGATATTTCATGAAATAGATAAAACTTATATGCAGTTATAGAGGATAAAATAAGGTACTAGAAAATCAAAACAAAATAGCAAATTATTAAGTTTTTAAAATTTTTTGAATAAAAGATGAAATTTTAACAGTCCGTTCTAATAATTTTGAACAGCACTGTATACCAGTTAGGATAAAAGCGAATAAGTTTTCTTATTATTTCTGATTGTTTTAGTATAAAATGCGTACTTGAGTTAGAAATTTAACTTAATATTGTGTTTATTTTTGTATATTCTTCCACAAAATAAAATTATTTGTTAAGCGTTGATGCAAAATATTTCAGACTGAGCAGCAACGTTTTTATTCGTTTATCAATATTTGCTGAATTCGGTTCGCTTATTTAGTTCTTTTTTAGTAAGGAAGAAAGAATGCACAACGATTTACTAAACATGTTTTTGTTATAAGCAGAAAATAATGATGCATTTGATTTAATTCTTATAATACTATTTTGTTCATCAATCCATGCAAATTTTCTTTGATTAAAAATATATTTTTCGTATGTCTTATATAATGTTTTAATATGCTGAATCGATTTATTGTGCCTTTTTAAGAATTCATTAGACTATCTAAACGTCATTACTTAAAAATGTCATATTATTGTGAAAAGTCAGAGTTTAGAGTAACAACACAATCCACGGCATAAGAGAGGAATAGGTAGAGGCAGAGAAATGGAGCAGAAGAAAGGTAAATGTCTTCAATTTTGAAGAGTTTCTGAGAATAAGTGTAAGGAGATCGAATGATATTGCTTCCAGAAGATGAGTTGCTATCATTTCTGATGTTCAACACATACATGGTATTCCCCCAGGCTCTTTTATGTAACAGATGAGTGAAAAGGCGTCGTGTTACTTTTGTCAAATTTTCATCTTAATATACGACTTCTTATTCTTCCAGAAAAATTCAGTCTAACGTTTAAATCATCAAAAATGTATATTGAGCCTGTATCGTAAAACTTAAACTTATTCCGTGTGTGAACTTCATGCATTCAAAGAATAATCGGAATATGCATACACAAATCAGAAAAAAATTATTACAAACAATTTTTTTACTGATATTTATATGCATGTTTCAGATCTGCGCTGCATTTTGAATGCATTATAATTCAGGGTTGCTTGTATGGCGCAGAGGTAAATTTGGTCATGATACGCCAAATATATGGACTGATTGATATAATTCAAATAAAAGGTTTTGCTTTAAACGACATAAAGATCCGTCTCGTAGCCTCATCTCAATTAACGAAATATATTTAAAAGTAGTACATCGTGGTATATTTCATTATTAGACATTTCATTTAAAAATCATATCTGTAACTAATCAAAATTATAAGAAATTTTTTGATTTCTTACAACTTGGCAATTGCATTGTGATTCATGTTGGTATAACTACAATTTTTTTTTGACTAATGTCTTCAATTCTTAAATAATTGAAGAATACAATTTTGAAAGAAAAAAATTGTGAAAAATAATTTTAAGAAACTATTATACTTGCAATTGAAAAATTTTTAAAAACACTTTTGAGAGATAAACTTTAAAAAAAAATAATTTTAATTGAAATTAGTTATTTTTCCAGCATCCTTGCTACTTATTAATAGAGTACTTTATGTTTGCTCAGAAAAGAAATCCATTCAGTGCCTGGTTAAAATAATTTTTTTCTAATCAGGACACGGCATTCTTAATATGCTTAGGGAGTGGATTAAAGAAAAAACAAGCAATACATTAAGTTAATGCCAAGAAATAACGATGTAGTATAATTAATATCATTTTATTAAAATAGATAAGCACTATTTTTGATATTGAATTTTAATAACAATTTGAATTATCATTCGTCTAAGCAAGGGATCTAAATTTTTTAAATGAATTTTTTGAACTTTGTTAAGTGCTATCTAATGATGTAAATTCAATACTTTTGCAAATGAAGAGAATTTTTTAATGAAAATTTTAAAAATGAAAAGATTAAAATAAAGAATTCACTTACATGTCATTGATCAGATATCCAAAGATTCCCATTGCCTCTTTCAAAATTAGTTATAAAAGATAGGATATATTAAGAAAATCTTAATTCTCTCAAACAATTCATTATAATTCGCAAATAAAGGATTTAACGCAGTAATCACGCAATATTCGCAGTGATTTAATAATCAAATGTGACAAATAACTGAACTCTCAATTGTAAAGTAGTTGCTTTTTGTTGCAAATAACAATACTCTATTGAGAAGCAATTGTTTTTAATATGACTGTTGCTTATTTTCATTCTTACATTAAACAATGATGACATTCAAATGTTTCTTTATTAATCTCATTGTTTTCCTGAGTTCTTTGTTAAAAACAAAAAATTAAATATCGTTGATTAGCTATTGATTAGTTCGGATTTTTAAATCTTTTTAATTTTCTTTTAAATTGTTATCAAACTGCCGTTTTCCTATGGTGTTGGCTTACACACAGAGAAAGCTCGTCTTATCCAATGGGAAAATTGGGCTGTAGACATTTACTATACTGATTTTTATTTTAGTTTTTCGCAAAAATATTTAATTTTAAATATTTTAAAAGTAAAATATGATTAGCGGTTGTAACTAGAAATTCATCGACTTTTGCGATGTTACATAAACTTCTGTATAACTTAAAAAATATTCAAACAGGGACAATTAGTAAGAAAAACCTAATATATGTGTGTGAGAGAAGTAGTTAATATTATCAATGGTAAATCAGATAGCTGCATTCTGATATCTGATATCTGATATCATAGTAGTGCATCAAATTAGCTATAAATTAAAATGTATATTTTTGTATCAATTAAATTAATAATTTTAAAAATGTTAAATTATGCACAAATGGTTTTATTATATAGATTTAAATTTTAAATACATTGATTTTTTTTAATAAATAAGCATACAGAGTAAAACAGAAAAAACTTTTTTTGCAATGTAAACTGTAAAATTAATCCTCTATACTATCAGAGATGATAGAAGCTGACTACAAAATCCTACTTTGGGAAGGTCCTGATGTGCAAAATTGTAAGGTGAATCAGAGGACAGGACTACTTTTTCCACCCTCAATTATTTCATTAGGTAGGTATTTTCGTTGGTCCATTGCCACTGAAATTCCTAACTACTGTTCTTTTGGGGCGCCAAATTACTCTAGCCCACGGTGCTTAAATTTATTAAGTGTTAATATATGGTGATTGAAACAATATCTGAGGTACTTCCTAACGGATTAAAAACACTAAATAAATCAAACATTGCCATATCAGATGAATGCAGTTTCGAGAGCCTAATTTGTTGAATTTTTTTAAAAAAAATTCAGCCTCATCAGTAGCATTGCGAGAAGTACCATGCAATGAAGTGAGATTATACCAATACATACTTTTTAATAAATAAATTGATTATTTTGCAACTTCACGCACTTACCTGACCAGCAGCGAAAGTTAGAATTTCAAAACCATGAGATAATTGGTGCTAACTCCAGAAATTGCTGCCTTTCATTGTTTATCAGCTAAGCGCTTCAGCCGTGAAAAAGAAATGTTAATGCATTCTAACCCCATCAAGTCTATTTGAGTCATACTAAGTAAATTTGCCATGGAGTAAAATCTTTGTTGCTCTATATTTCAGTCAGGTCATGTTAAATATTTTACTAAAATGCTGCAAAACACTCTAATTATCTTATTTGGGAACAATGTGTACAGTTGGGGGAAATTCATGACGCATAACGCCACGGCAATTAAGGGAAGGAATGTTTAGTTGCAATATTTCTCAAGCAGTTTATTTCTCTGAGAAACTCTTGTTTTCAGTTATGTGTTGCCCTTAAAAGCATTTTGTGACATACCAAGTGTCTTAAGTAACTGTATCCATGTGAAAACATAATTTAATATGTTTTCTACTCTCAGCTACAACTGCGTGTTAATAAAACACCAAAGCAAATTATTTCCATTCATTAAAACATCATTTAGTTGGGAAAGATAACAGAAAATTAAATGCAGAGGGTTGTCAGATGGCAATGGAAACGGTATGGACTTCGAAAAAACCTTTAAATGATTTCTTTGCTTGTTCGTGTATTAAATATTTCGTTCAAGGTGAATTTTAAATATATAAATATTCCTATTTCATTCATTAAAAAGCATATTTGGAATATTTTGTCCATATGATAATATCGCAGTAAAAATTCTGTTGCATTAGGTAGTGTGTATACTCCAACACACATAGGTCAGACTATCTTGACAACTGTTATATTGTGAAGTACATGCTACTTGTAAATACATTCTCTGCTTGCAAACATTGCTTGTAAAGTACATTCATTCAAAATAGAAGAAACACATTTTCATTGTAATGAAAGATATTAAGATTTGAATTAAGGGTTCTACTAAGCTTTAAACGATAATAATCTTTTTCTGCTCGTGATTGAACATATTGGTTTTTAAATACGCTGAGAATTAGGAACTCTGAATGCCATTTAGGTTAACCATTAAACGTCAGTCTGTATTGATAAGATAGCCACCTTATATTTTTCAAGGTTTACTTGCGACCCATCTTAAATTTTTAAACCATTTAGATCTTGTTTCTACATGTTTATGCCAGATGAAGTTGGTAATACTCCAGTGCTTCCATTTGCCTTGAAAAGTCTTTCATTTAACTAGGAACAATTTAGCTTTATTGCTGTTTATTTCCGTTGGTTTTATTTTATTTCGACTGTTTGTATTATGAATGAAAGGATGGAGTTTCTTGAGACTTAAATCACCGACATTTGCATTTTTAAATCTTGTTTGGAATTTTATGTGAATTTGCTAATATTGAGTTCATCTTGTTCTTGTATTTTGATTAAGACTTGTAATTGAACCATTTCACTCCCCCTCCCTCCAAAGTGGATGCAGTTTACGAAAGGTGTTAAATCCCCTCCCCCTTCCGATCATCTCATTTCTCTCTATATATAATGCTAAGGTACGTGCCATGGAAAACAGGTTAATTTCTCTTTTGCCGATGGCAACGATCAATTGGTATATAAAACATAGCTGGTAGCCATGTTAGGCATAACTTCATAGTCATAATCTGTTTCTATATATTTGTTCTGACGTAAAATAAATTTTCTCGTTAAAATGAGTTTAAGATGAAGAATTCGCAATATTTCTTGCAATATAATGAAAAGTTGAATGAAATTATTCAAAAGATATCAGTGAGAAACGAAGCAGATGAGCTTAGGTGAGCCAGAGAACGTTTAGATCAACTTCAAGATAGTTTAAGTCAGGAAGGATAAAATCGTGTCATTTCACAAATTGAGGTGAACATCAAGAAACTTACTATTGTGAACATTGTACATAGGCTACTTTTCTGTTATGCGCACACCACTTGGCGCCTTTTTTGTCTTGACGAATTTTCTTGACGCTCTGAATAGCCAGTTTGGCGCTAGAAGCGTCAGGAAAATCATGGTATACGTGAGCATACCGAACGCAGATGCTCTGGGCAAAATCAGCTAATTTCAAGTCTTTCGCCCTTCGGTAGGGAGGATCGACATGAGTTGTAAATAAATAAATATAACACCATACAGAAAGTCTTTCCCAAATTTTCATAAGCAGGAAAAATGTTTTCACTTTAATTTTAAATTGGTTTTAGTATTTTTGCTTTTTATTTCGCAACTCTTATTAAAATGCCAAATAACTCATTCACAATTAGTAAAAGAAGTTACTTTGAATCTTATACACTAACAGCATATATACCTCATGGTGCAGTATACTATCTATAGGATAGTAAATATTTCATTCGCAGAACACTAGCTCTTTAATCCCGAGTTTTCTTCTATCTCCTTTAAAACAGGGACTTTTTGGGAGGCAACAACATGAATTGGACTCTCCCAACCTGGGTGGTCATTTACCCAACCACTCTCGCTATAACCTTCCAGTAAGGCGCAAGGAAATGGGCTGTGGTTGGCAAGAATAATTGGATATCCCTACCGCGCTTATCTCCTAAGAGAACTTAGAACATCCCCTCTCCTCAAAAGAAGTCAACCGCTCCAGGACGGCCTTCATTGCTCTGTCGCTCTTAAGAGGAAATTTTTAGACCCCCTGGGACCGCCTCTCTCGGTGTGAGAGGGTTAAAATTTCCAACGAACGAAATTCTATTCGTCTGTATCTAAACATTCTTAATTAATTTAATTAAAAAAATCATCCCCAAAATTAGGCATTTGATGGATTGATTAAGATAGAGTTTCACAATTTTGAACCCTGATTAGTTTATTAGCAGTTTTCAATGCATATAGAAACTTGTCATGAATTCCTTTATAAAAGAAATGCTATATGTGAAAAGGCAAACAACTTAAACACACTAACACGATATTGAAATAAATTTTTGTCTTAAATGTTACTACTATTAAGGAATATAAAGTTACTGTCCTTTCTCAACTTCTTCATACATTGCTGCGTTAAAATTATTTTAATAATTCAACTGAAATTTTAAAACTTCATGTTACGTTGTTGAATAATTTTCTGAACGAAGCATTCCATCGGGAAAAATAATACTGAATCTATTTCTTCCAACCTAAACTGTTTTGTAAAAAATTAGTTTTACTTCCTACAAGGTGTCTATCTTTATTTATTTTCTCTTAACTTTTATTTCGATCTGTAAGACAAACAGAAACAATTCTGTAGAATTTCATGACTTTATTTCTTTTTGAGTTTAGAGGTACACAGACAAACCCATAGAGTATGCATAGAAATAACATCTCTACCTTTACAAACAAAATTCTTTCTAAGAGAAAGTTTTAAAAAATGTACTTGTCTTCCTTTCTTAATTTTTGTTTCTTTTTTTAATGTTGGTTCCTTGTTGCTGGAAATAGGATAAATTAAATTATTTTACATTAAGTGCAGTGAAAATGTTTATTACACTACTTATTTACTATTAAATAATATAAGTGGCATAAAGAAATGTTTATTAAAGAAAGAGATAATAGTAATTCATAGTGTTTTGATGCAGAGTGAAAGAGTAAATACCGTGGAAATTTAAGCAGTTGCTTTTATGTTCAAATGGGATGTGTGGATCTATTTAAGGAACAGTAAAATAATAATTTTGTTTCCTTCGGTAATCAAACACGTAACATACATATAAACGTTTAGTGTGAGAAACACCAAAATTATTTTCTTACGGTAGTTTTAGACTGTTTAAACATTCATATCATGTTAAATTGTTTCGAAATATTACAAACGTTATCCAAAAAAAAAATTTAAGTAGGCTGTGTCTTTGATATACCTGCACAACTGCAAACTTTGCTTTCTTGGGCATGCAAGTATTTTCAGATGCAGTTACCCGAGAATGTATTTGTTTACTAATATAATAGCCCATATCTGTCTCTCGGTAACGCTCTGACATCACCAACAATAAAACTCGAGCCATAACACTCCGAGAGGTTAAAAAGCATTATTTCATTGTTAGAAAACCTAAATTTCAGTAATTTTAAATTTAAAAGAGTAATTGTCGATCGAATTTCAAACTTAATAGCTTTAAAATAGTAAATAAAATTTTCTATCGATTTATATAAAATTTATCTAGCTATGATCAATAGTTCCTGTGAAATGTTAAATTATATTAATCATATATTTCAAATTAATTTCCGTTTTTCAATAGAAAGTAGTAAATTACGTCAGTGATATATCATGCACTTGATATAATTTGGACGCCACGACGCACCTGATTATTTATTGCAATCGTGATGATATAATTTGATAATATTTTTTGGAAACATCTGACAAGCAGAGAAGTGATTTGTTTTGATTAGAATTTCGGAAAAGAATTCCTTTTAAATTTTAACTTTTGACTTGCGCTTGACAAGCTGAGAATTTTATGGTTATTGAATTATAATTAAATTGTTAAACAACGAAAAATACTTCACACGGAATGCTGTTTCTCAAGAAGTGTTTTTGAATAAAAAATATGTAAATAATATGTAAATAAAAAAATATTTCCTGTCGTAAAACATATGTTTATTTTATTTGTTTTCAATCAATGTTAAACATTTCTCTCGCATATATATCTATTTAAACACGTCAAATTTGACGGGAAATCTCTCGAATGAAGAGGCAATTTGCACCCGTCATACTATGACGAGTGATTTTCTAATAATGAAATAATTCCTCGATGCAATTAGTTTTCTTTCTATATTCTCCTCGTAACATATGAAGTTATTTTTACTCTGAGAAATTGTACTCACATCAATGAAAAATACGCGAATTATTATAATTAGACATTTTCAATACGAGTAATAAAGTTAGTTAGTTTAGTTGAGTTAAGTAAGAAAGTTGATTAGTTTTTTTCTAGTCTCCATGACACCTGAAATAGACCGAAATATGACATGTAATGGAATGATTCAGAAACTTTTATGCTTTAACTCGAAAGGATTGATGGAAAATGTGTCTTCACCATCTTCTTTATTTTTTATTTGCTGTAAACTCATCTGTAGTTTATTACTGCATAAGTTGTTAAATAGATATTTTAAGATTCTAATTCATAAAAAAAGCAATATCATTGACATTTAAATAGAATTTCATAAAAATATTTTCAAAACCGGCCCTTTTTTATGTTGGGATTCTTTTCAATTTATATCATAAGAAAATGAGTTTTAAAGTGAATTTTTTATGCAAAGGAGAAATTTCCAATTCAATAAATATGCTCGAACAAAATAGATGTGCATAAATGCAATTTTACAATGAATTATATTAATTAAAAAAGGTGTGATCTAAATGGACCCACTGCGCATTAAAGGATGTCGGCTTATATATTACATCGCGAAAATTCATGAATCAACCTCCTTTTGTCTTCTTTGAATAATAAACTTGGATTTTATATAAGTTACCGAATATATAAACTAAAAAAGCCGATTTAACACATATAAAAGTTATATGTACAGTAGAGGCCAATTAAAACGCACCAGCCTAGATTTTATTATATTTTAAAATAGAGGCTGACGCAATCATTTAAAGAATTACATAATTTCAAAAACGATTATGCAACCATGCATTCCCACTGCAAACCGATCAATTTGATACATTTACATTTATAATATCATATTCATAGAAATATAAGAAGTTCAGAGCACATTAAAAAATATGAGTCAAATCATTTTTTTCGTCCAAATGTCTCTTCTTTGTTATGCATTTCTAGAGACATCAGGGGCGCAAATATCTAACTCAGGTTGAGTGTCTTCATCATCACTGAATCGTCGTCCGAAGGTAACTCCTCACATGAAGCAAGAGTTTCAGCTGCGGGAGAGTAATTTTAGGAATATTTCCGAAAAATGCTGATAGGACAATAGCATAAATTTGTGTTTTTATCGAGAAAGCCCAGATTAAGCACAAACCTTGAAATAGCTCTCAGGAATGAATAAATTTTAAGTACCTCACCGGACAGAAAATAGTTCCGTCGAATTTCTCTCCCCTCCATGCACTTAATTAATTCCCATTCATGTTGAAAACTTTTTGTCTTATATTTGCTCATTATTAACGCTTATCAACGTTATAATTTTGATTAATAAACCTTAACGATAAATTATTTTAGTCTATGTAGGTTAATTAAATTCTCTTTAAACTTAGATGTCAATCAAAATAGAAATCCTCTAGCGAATAAGTACGGCTTCTTCACTTCTGTGCTAGGGAAGTCTTTCGATTAAAAAATTCTTAGGTTTGAAAGGTACACTTAAAAAAACATTTATAAAAATGAAAAGAGCAGTCAATAAACATTTCACAATCTATTTCTATTTTACTTAAAAATTAATAGTTAATGCTACTTTACTGGAAAAAATGAATCTATCAAAGATTTTGATAGAACGAAAAATATTTTATGCATTGCACTTTTCGAAATAGACTTATTGTTTATTAGATGGTTCTTATTCTTTCCACATCTTCCTTAGATCATATTTATTTGTCCTTGTTAGTTCGACGTGCTTGTTGTGAATAATCTCCTATTTGATATGCCAGATTTTATATTTCAAGATGATGGAATTTCAACATATTTTAGAAATCTGTTTCAATCCTGGTTTTCTATAAAATACAGACAAAATGCATATGGGTGACCCAAAAAACTGGAACAAGCGTTTATTTCCTTAAATATTGATCCTAGACATATACTTCTAACTACGAAGTTTCATCAAATAAGGTGAGAATTCGTATGAAAATACTTTGGCTTCCTTGGGGATTGATAATAAAAAGTTTTAAAAAATCTTATACGGCCCCCGCAGAGCAAAACTTCCACTTAGCAAAATGTTTTACTATCGTTCATCTATTCACATAAAAAGTTGCACGTTTCTATCTGCAAAACTTGCAGAGATATAAGAAGACAAAGTTATGGGCTTAGACCACTACTTTTCCATACCTCTCACTGCTGTTTGATCCAGTCTTTCGATGTACATTTTAGGGATGATTTACATATTTCCAAAAATTATTTAAAGGACAGAATTAGGAAACAACATCTAAAAAATAGTCAACTAATACATTAATTGAAGTATTTGCAAAAATAATTCATCTTGTGAACCTTCAAAAAATATCCACGATGATAAGAATAAAAACGAAAATACGAATTTTTAAAATAATTTTATCGCCACTGCTTTTAGGTAAAGCTTAATAATACGCACAACGTTAAGAGCAAATAATTTAGTATACTTGTTCAATATTAGCCTATTTTCCTGCTATGTCGTAAATTTACATTTTCTCAAGTTGTCCTTCCATTCTTTATTAAGTAGATGGTTGCAACTATCTGCAAATGAAACTGAGTAACAGTAAGCGTCATTGGCAAATTTTTTCAATCCATGATGTTTGGATGATGTAATACTTGACAAATATTTGCATTTCGCTGCTTTTCTATGTAGAATAAATTTGCATTGCTGCAATAAACATATCCATATAAATTTGTGAGAAGCCGCTTGAAATTTAAAAATTAACATATCTCTGTAAGTTTTGCAGATGGAATCGTGAAATTTAGTTTATACGTAGATGAGTGTAAGAGGAATATTTCACTCACTGGCACTTTTGCTCTACGGTGAATGTTTAAAAATTTTATTTTTTAAATTTTTATATTCAATTTCCACAGAAGCCAAAGTGTTTGCACTCAAATTTCTACCTTATTTGGCGAAACTTTGTAATTAGAAGTATTTGTCTAGGTGCAGTATTTAAGGAAATAAATTCTTCTTCTACTTTTTTTGGGACACCCTTTATGCAGGTTTTTGGAAATATGTTAAATATTTTGCTAATTAAAACTTTTATTTTAAAAGAAATGGAAGGCTCTTCTTTAGTAACAAAATTGCAAAATTTTATAATAGGACATTTTAAATGATTTCTCTTACGATGAGACTATATCTGGCTTAATTCCTTAGATATTTATTCAATGTCCACAGCATGCAACAATTATTACGATAATTATATCCTCTTTGCTTAGTCATACGTGTTAAAATTTCTTTTTCAGAATTTCAATTGAAATATGTAATTTAAACGCCACTGAACTAGCAAAATTTCATATCTGCTCATCTAAAATTTATAAAACTAACTATAGTTTTCAAGAAAATATCATTTCAGTCTCTGAAAAAAAATTATTCCTGACGAGATAGTATATTTAATATTAATTAACCTGCTTCGTCTGAAGAAGACTGGTCTGGTTTACTTTTTGGATCACTTAACTTTTTAATACCAAATTTCTTCCCACGTTGAGTCTACAATATTTTTATCAGAAAAACAAAATCTATCATTTAACTCTACTATGCCTGACTTAATTTCCAAGAAGATATCGATTATTCTGTTTTTTTCGATCAGTAATGAAATGTTCTTTCTCTTCGCTGCTGCAACAAGCACTTGTAAATTACTTAATTTAAAAAGCATCCTTGAACAAACCGCCTCCAGATGGCTGCAGGCTGTTAATTATGCGGCTAATTATTTCATTTTAGACTTGTTTATTAATATTTATTGAGTGAATAGTTAATTAAGTCCAGTTAAGCGTATGGATACATAAAGCGGAAGAAAGCATTTTAATTTTTGGGCTGCTGTAATCTTCATTATTAAGCTGTTTAATTAATAAAGAAATGTTTTGAATTTATTCGTGCATTTACAAATTGCGAATTTTTATTGAATTAAATATAGTATCAATCCAATCCACATTTAATTATACATTATCACTTAAACTAGAAGAGTCTTTGAAAAGCTTACTAAATGAAGTTCTCAATTTATTTTCGAAATATATCCTTTAGATACCTTAATGTAGACACCATTCTACATTTTTTTTCGATTCTAGTATATTTAATGTAGACACGTCACATTAACACTTAAACAAGAGGCATCTTTGAAAAGCTGACTAGATGAAGTTCTTAATTTCTTTTCGAAATACATCCTCCATGTACTTTAAAGCAGATATATATTTTCAAATGGAAATCGCTATTTTACAAAAAAATCTTAAATAGTTTTCAGAAATAAATCCGTCAGTATAGCTTAAAGAATAGCAGGGAAACAATTAACGAAAATTTGATACTTCTTGCCATTCCGACTGATAAAATTAAAGAGCTATTGGCATTTATAATTGTGGATTATTTTCCACAGTTTTTGTTATTAGAGAAATAGGCTTATCATGATAATTGAAAATATTCATGGCGTGGATTTTCCTGATTGCCTAAGCTTTCAAAATCGCATACTAGGGCAAAATGGTTCATTTGTGAAAGGATTGTTAAACCAGGATGACTCGAATTCGTAAATTAAATTATTTGTAAATTTACTGTTTCTGTTAATTTTAATGCCACAATCGTCTGTTTTTCAGGTAACATCAGTAAGAATTGCTAAAAGAACATATGTAGACTCTTTGATGGACATAACAATCTTCTTCAAACGTTATTACATACAAATTTTACTAGATATCTTTGTAATGTAAAAGCAGTAGCTCTTTAGTACATTGGACTCATAAGACTTTTGTTGTTAAAGTAAAAAGTTAAGAAATGCACTACAGAAGTCACCGCTTGTAGTGATCACGGATGTAATGATCAATCGAACCAGCCAGTGAGGAGAGAATTTAATCGAAGCGCACGGCCGCGATGTGTCACAATCTTCGAGCCTTATAATTTAAGTTTTAATAATTTTCCTAACAAAAATGCCTTCATCTGATATGAAAAGGAAAGAAAAATTTTACCAAGCGGGTCTGAAAGAGAATTGTCATTATTTATTGTAGATACATTATCATCACACACAAGCACACATTAATTTTCTTTTCACCCACCTCTTTCACTCAACCATTCATACAATCAACGAAAGGATTTTGAGAATAAGGGAGTATCATAGTTACCTGTTTGTTGTCTGGCTGTTTAGCTTCCGTGTCTGTTCGGGCGCCGGTGGCGGGGCAGGGGTCCTGTAGGGATTTTACCTCGTCTCTTCTCCTCCCGTTCCCCAACTTGCCTTCTGAATGGTTTATTGATGATCTGTAAGTAGGATGGACCGTGGTTTACGCTTCTTTTTGGAAAGCTTCGCTCTTACTCGGAATTGATCTTATTGCTGGATTACTATGGTTGTCAATGTCTTTGTAGAAATTTATTGCTAATTTACGGAAGAAAGTTTGGATATTAAGATCTTGGAGGATATTTTTGTTTCTGATGAACCAAGGTGCGTCAGTAGGACTTCCAGCCTTCCAATGTGGGTTTTGCTGCGGAAAACGTAGCTAACTAACGATCTAAGCAATGCCTTATAAAGTAATAATTTATATCTCAGAGAGAGTTTTGGCTTTCGTCCTATAAGCGGGTAAAGTACGGATTTGACTGCAAGAAATTTAGCTTTCACTCTGTTAATGTGTTCCTTATATGTAAGCCATTTATCCAGTGCTACACCCAGACATTTGGTACTATTGCTCCAATTTATTGACTTCTTGTAAAGCATAGGTGGGCTCGGATTGATTCTTCGCCTCGTGAAGTAGACAGATTGGCATTTGTCTGTATTTAATTTAATTTTCCACATAATCAACCATTTTCCCATCTGGATCAGATAGTCGTTGAGGTTTTCCATAACAGTTTGCGGTGCACCGGGGCTCTTAATGGCATTGTCATCGGCGAACAGACATTAATCGATTGTCAATCAATCAATCGATTGTACTGATCAAAATAGTGTCGAACGGATCTCTCGTATGTAAACACATAGAAAATACGCTTGTTCTAGTGATCAACAATTCGCTTGTAGTGATCAATTTCAATAAGATGACGCATCAGAACATGAGGACAATGCCAATGAAGAGGGTCCGAAGAGAAAAAGAACCATCAGCCCAAGACACTCAACAGGCCCTTCGCATTTCAAGAAGATCAGTCAAATACTGCGCTGAATCTTTTGATGAGAATTATTCATATGAACTGTTCATCCAACGAATGCTTAAAAAATAAAACAGGTAACTCCAGATAATGTTGTTAAGAAAGCTTAAAAAATTAAATGTGCGTTTATATTCTTTTCAATTTTGTTCATTTTATCGATTTTATTTTTCTAAAAAAATCAAACGAGTACATGCCAACAATGTTATGTAGTTTTTTTTGCTATCCTTGTATATCTATATTATTTGCCTGTATTACTTGTAAGGCATTTTGGATGAACTGGTCATTTGGATATAATGATCACCTAGGCTTTGATCCAAAATGTTCACTATGAACGGCGTCCACTGCATTTGAAATTTTCAAGAAATAACTATCTCATATTACACTGGACTTCAGAAGAAGAAAAAAAAGATAATGAGATTCCAATTGAAAATGGACTTCATATATATTTCCAAAAATATTTAGGTTTTGTATCTTTATAACTCAATACATTTTAATTTATGAAACATTTGTCTCTCATCAATAAATGCCTAAGCGTTTGAAATGTAAAAAAACGCGCAGAAGAATAACAATAATAAATGGATTTTAATTTCGATTTTTACGTTAATAGTACAGAGAAATCAAATATTCTTAAAAACATGTCCAACAGTTTCAATTCTTGAAAATGAAACGGTGCTGATTGATCTTAGAAAACACATTTAAATTATCTGTTTTGTTGCTGCATTTGGCTAATTCGAGGTCTACACATAGTAAAGTCAATGAAAAAAACTAGAACGAAAGCAGAAAAAGATTTTCAGAGTTTTTCTATTTTCTATAGAAAAATATGAAAATTTTTAAAGGATTGTTTTGTAAACTTGAATAATAAACCAATCTCTAGAGGTAATAATCTTCTTGATAACGTACAGACTAATTATAGTCTGGTCATTTCATATTATTGATTAGTTTAGTTATATTAATGACCCACTTTAAAGCAGCATGAGATCTATTTTGGGATGCATCTCGTCATTTTGAACCGTGGATGATGACGAGGATGACACCTGAGCCAGCAGCACCTCTTCAAAATTCTGAACCATACTAGCTGGAATACGTTTGGCCACTGACTTCAGATTCAATGTGTATCAGGCCTACATATACTGCGGATCTTTGATAAAACCGGGTTTCGATTCACGTTACTGAATTAATATGAACCGTGTGTTTAAAAAAATTCTGTGAGCTAAAAAAAAGTTTTATGACATATCCTAAAATTTCATAAAACCGGGTTTCGATTCACGTTACTGAATTAACATGAATCGTGTGTTTAAAAAATTTCTGTGAGCTTCAAATATGCTTTATGACAAATCCTAAAATTTTATAAGAAATATATTTTTTGATGTGATGGATGATTTAGTATCGCATCGATTAAGCCCAATCGCTTTTTCAAAATTATAAATGCATTTTAAAAGATACCTTTATAATAATTATGATAAATTCTTCATAACAACTAGTAATAAATTTAATGAAAGCTGTTTTTTAAATCACACTTTTATTAGTTTATTAAAGATAGATTTTTTGTTTTAATTGTTTCCAAGTTTTCGTCATTAAATTATAATACATTATAATAAGCACTATGGAATCTTGAAATCAATTTAGCTTAAATTCACTACCAGGTGTTGTCAATTGCATAGAATAGAATCAAATTAATCGATTAATACATAATTAAGTAAAAAAAATATTAAAATACTGTATTGTCATCAAAACACACAAGTGTACAAAGTTTCAGAATTTTAGCACATCAGGAAGTAAGTGAGAAGGCGTTTACAAAATTCCGTCTTCACAAACATGAAAAGAGTCGAATTAAATAGACGCGTTTAATTATAAACTCAATAAAATATTGACCTTAAAGAAGGGCATTCTTGGGATAAAAATGTGGCAGATCATTTTTTAATTCTTTTATCATATTTTTACGAAATAAATGCTTTAAAACTACATCAATTTTATTAAAAATAATAAACATATAATATCTTTCATACATGACTGAAATAGATTTAAGATTCCTTAAGTACTCACATTTTTCACTGCTCTTGCGACCTACAGGGAAATAAAAAGAACTATAAGCTTGGACTTCTCAGAATAAATAAGAACTTTGTGTTCTCTTAAACCTTTTTTTTGGAAAGTGATTTAGTATTTATTTGAAATGGAATCTTTATATAACATTGCTGAATGTTAAAAATTCCGTGAAACCCTGAAGACGTTAGGAGATATATTACTATTTTTATGCTTTTAAAAGGATTTCTTGGAATATATATTTTAACTTTCAGTTTTGTAGTTTCTATGGGGAAAACTATGATACAGAAAGGAGAGGAGCCATTTAGAAAGTTTATTTGCATTTATGAACTGTAAATAAAGCACAGTCTGATGGTTAAAGCATTGTGCTTATCTACAGATATATACAAGGTGTTTTGTAAAAATATTAGCTAAAATTATTCATTTGTACTCGAAATCGACGACTTTGAACAGAATTTGAAATCGTTTTCATAAAATATTTTCGTTAAATTTTAATTCACATACAAATGTTAAAATGTAAATATAATGCTTAATATTTAAGTTGCTGAACAGGCTTTGAGATGTTATATAGTTGTTAAGCTTCTTGACTTCAGTGTATTCAATATTGAGTATTAATATTTCCCTAAATTCTAAGTTTTTGTTTCAATTTTCATTTGTATTTTGTGTCCTGTTTTACTATTTGATGTTGTTTTATGAACTTTTCTGTCACTTTCTTTGTCTTCTGTTTAGTTATTCAGAAATTCTGCTTTTCCTGTTGGTTTTTGCATGCAGTGTAATTCAGATTTGTTGCTGTGTTCTGTAATTTGTTGTGATGTTTTGGATTTCTGTTTTGTTGTTATTTTGTACTCCCCACCGTCCGGGTCAGTGTCTTACATCCTCTGGGTAGACTGTGCCGGCGTGGGCAAATAAATAAATAAACCATTAATTCAGCATGTGTACTAAATATTAAGTATAGATCATTTATTAAAACAAATATTTCACAATTAAAACATCGAGAAGGGGGAGTTTTTTATGTATTACTTTAATTGTTTAAAATGTCCAACGCTGATATATATTTTAACTTGAAATAATCATCTATTTATGAAACCAAAATGTGTACTTGTATTAATAAAATATTCCTGTGTGACCAACCCGTGCATTTAGCGTAGGAGCATTGGGTCTTACATAAAACAGAATAAATAGAATTTCCTTGGAGTGGACCAATGGATCTGGGAAGTGACGCTGGGGATCCAGCGAATGTGAATCTAATTATCGCTGATGATCTAAAATGAATCTTGAAGAAACTATAAAATGCTTTGATTCATGCTTAACACAACACACGAAATATTTAATAAGCCAATAATGGAAAACGCTTTGAAGATAAGTAGTTTTTATTCAGTGGATTCAGGTGTTGTAATGTTTACTTATCTAAACTTTTGGTAGTTCCTGTAAAACTATTTTAGTGTATCACAGAGTCTGAAATGTTCTTTTTTATTTTTCTGAGACAGAAGAAAGCCACTTGAATTTATTTAGTTTTGATAACTTGTTCCACTCACACATTTTGTTACATTTCAAGCTTAATTATTCTTCAATGCCTAACACATAATTCCTTTATTAATACGGAAATAGATGTTAAGCGTAAGTATATACATTTTTATGAGTACTGTGTGACGGTTTGGCGAAGAGTAGATGTATATGGATTTCTATTCAGTTTATATAACTTTAATATTACAGAAGCAGTGGAGGCTCGTCATCTCTGAAACAAACAGTGCTGTACAAGTTTTATAGACTTAAGTTGTCGGAAGTTTTGTGCTGATTCTTTTGGTATGTATTGACGATATACTAGAAATTAATAGTTTTTGAGTTATAAGCAAAAACTGGGAAAAAATTTCATGTTTTTTGGCTATAACTAAAATTCCAACAAAAGTTTTTGGTTGCAAATATCAGATACGTGATCAGCAGCCCCAAAACACAAAACGGAGCAAAATAATGCAACTTCTTCTCATTTGACTTAAAAAGCTACTAGATGAATAGACTACTGAGAGAAAGAGAAAAAAGGCCAAATGCGGAAAGCAAAGGCAGAAGTGGCGCCAAACGAGAGCTGTGAAAATCGCAGCTCAGGTGAATGTCATTTCAAACGGAAAAATGGTTGCTTTTTTCTTCCGACTGAGAGCTCCGCGTTGCTGAATGCGCGAATTTTGATCCTTTGGTGGGGCAAAAACATATGCAGCTCTAGTCTGTCTCTCTGTTAATTCTTGATTGATTTTCCGTCTTCCTTGTACGTTTTTTATTACTTTTTGCCATTTTCGTTGAGCATTGAACTCTCAAAGTGGAAAAGTAAGCCAATTGGAATAAAAACGAAAATACAAGCTTTTAAAATAATTTCAGGGCGGGACTTCAGCTCTGCAGCTAATGGACGAGCAGCCACTGTAAGGAGGTTAACCACAAGAGGGAAAAGATCTATAATAACTAAAATGCTCGCATTAAATGCAACATGCCAAGCAAGAAAATGCACTATTTCTATCATTTATGTCTTCCTTTATTTAAAGCAACTCAAAAATTATTGTATTGCCTACACCATTGTTTAAGAAATTCCGTTTCCTAGAAAGTACTGTAACAAAGTTTTACTTTTACAAAAGATCCAGATATTGTGCTTTTTCAAAGAAATTCTCTTACTCTAACATATTGTGAAAAACCGGTCAGAATTGGCGTGATGTGGAGCGGGAGAATAGATATTCCACCTGTCTCAATACCCATGATTCTACTTGGGATACCGGGTCAGAAATGAAGCAGGAGTAGGTATGTTTGGGGGAGTGACTTGATAAGCGTGGTTCACCGACGAAATCAAAATAAGGGGAGGTTGGTGGAAGAATAGGCGTCGAGTGGAGAGATAGTAAATAACCTGCCCAAATGGATGGGCTACGAAATGGAATGGAGTGAAATGGTCGTGAATGACCGGCTTCAGTTAGACTATGATTCTTCTGTGTTTCTTCTTAATGTTTTTTGCATGAAAGTTGATGTGATGTGTAAGCGAGTATCATTTTAGCGCTCGTTAGGCTCAGCTATTTTACGGTTCAGAGGGGAAACTAGGGATACTTGAACTACGCGATTTTCTCAGATTATGAGATAATTGGTAATTTGTGTGCGCCATTTTTAGTTGAGTTTTGGTCATATGGTCTACTGCTGAGGATTTTCATTCCAGTTTGAAAAGCCATCGTATGAGTATGTAGGCAAATACGTTTTGGGAGTCCAAAAGTAAATTTTCACTTTTTCATTCCTCAGTGGATTAGAAGTTTACTATAGAAAATATGATAAATTAAAATTTTTTTGAGTTTTAAATATACTTCTAGCTATAAGTTGATATACATGTTATACGGTATCTTAATTCAAAGTGCTTTAATTTTTAGGTTATTCAGAAAGAGTCAGGTTAGGAATACTTGACCCTATGAAAAGCTATTGCTGCTTCGATGTCGTAACCTACCAAAGCACATTTTGTGGTCGGGATAAGTTTTCTGGTGCGTGGAGTTTGTTGGCAACATTGTTATCTTAAGTATAGAGAATAATTATTTAAAAATTGTTTGTTAGAAATTATTTAATGAATAAAATTTCTTTTTAATATAATAATTTCAAATAAATATTTTAGTAAGAATTTTAAAATGTAATGAAATTTAAATAATCTATTTTTTCCTCGCCTCATAAAGAAAGATTTATTTATTATTTTAATAAAAATCTTTTGCTCGAACGTCATCGTTTGGTTTTATTTAACGTTTCTCCATTTCTGTTGAGTTTGTCTTTCTTTCTTGATGTAAATTTTGTCCTAAAATATATTTTTATTCTTTTACTTTTATTTTTGTTTAAATATTAGAAGAACCGAGTAAATCTATTAAGCTTCTCAATTCTTGTTTTGTATAACATTTTTTGGATTTTTTTTAAAGTTTTGGTGCTATTCTGTTCTTTTTAAATATTTAAAAACCGGCAATTCTTTAACGCGCTAATGACGTTGCTAGGTTTACAGTTCCATTGCTGTAATTTTTTCATTTAATTCAATCAATATGTTAATGGATTATTAAATTTTGAACTAATTTAATTTTAATAACTAGTTTTAATGTAATGACATAACGAATTCAATTTTTTAACTAGATTATATTATTAACAACTGTGTTGTATAGTAACCATATTATTTAATTTTCAATATTATTTTCAATAATATTATTTAATAATAAAAAAGTTTTCAATTTAGTAGTTCGAACCTAATATCTGAATTTTGCGTACATACGTATTATAAAAAGAATTTTAGTACGTTCTGCATGTAGTAGTAGGGTTAAGTATCCCTAAGGTTAGGGATACTTAACCCTATGCGATTTCAAGAAATGTATTTATTTTTGATTAACTGAGATATAAGCATATATCTCATTCTTAAATCCAAATCGTACCATGATACTTGTAATTAAAATATTCGAGAAATTAGAAAAAAGTAAAAGTAGGGTCAAGTGTCCCTAGTTTTCCCTATACACGGAGTGATCACACACACACACACACACACACACACACACACATACATGAAAAATAATCAAAGAACAAGAAAGTAATGTATAGTATAAAATACACACGCACGCACACGCACACACACACACACACACACACACACACACACACACACACACACACACACACACACACATTATTTACAATGACTTAAAAAATTATTTATAATTAAACAACTTCAAATGCATTTATTTTATGAATATAATGTTTATTTTCGAATGTTGCAAAAGCATCTCCCAAAGGAGTGACTTAAAATCATTCTTACCGTAATGATTTGATACGGTAAGAGTGATTTCCAAGAAATCATATTTAAAAGCAGATTACATTATTTAATATTACATTTTAATGGTGACATGCTTTTAAACATTAAATTTACGGGAAATGGAAAAAGCATGTTAGCAATATTTTTAATGGATTAAAGCATATTTACCATTAGCAATAATGGTAAATGTACTTTTTTCCCTTCTAATACAATGGCGGTTTTTTAGAATATCATCGTAATAGAAGGAAAAAGCATATTTCTCGTTATTTTCGCTAACTTTAGACAATCATTTGAAATTTCTTAAGGAATGCCCTCAATACGTGAAACCTAATCTCTGAAAACAATTAAATCAATAGTATAAAACTTAAAATATGTAAATAAAGAAATATAAGAGATAAATACTTCCTATTTCTGTCTGGAGATCTGAGCTCTCGATCCGGTCTTTGGCGATGGGTGATTGAAGCCGAAACGTCATTAATCCCTACTGCTCGAAGTTTTAGAAAGGCAGTATAAAGCGCACGAAGCTATTGCCACCAGATTTCAAGAAGAAACTTTAAGAAAACCCCAAATCATCTGAGATATCGCCAACTGCTAATGGAGGGTTAAACTGGAAAATATATCCTGTGGCTAAGCTCGCTCAAGAGGTTTTGTATGAATAAAAGACTCCAGAAAATGGAATTTATCTTCCTCTCCCTCTTTCACTACACACACGCAAGCAGGATGAAATGGTTTCATATCATGAATCATTCTGTATGATTTATAAGACTCCTACCTGGTGCATTCAAGTAGTGTCTTATGAAACTGTGGTCTAAAACTGAATAACTTCATTGTACTTCGATTTAAATAGATCCTCCTTCCAAAATTTATTGAACAATAGTTACTTAGCATAATAACTAAAAATTAAATACAATCACAACTTCTTGGTTCTAAACTGGAGAAGTTTTGGAACTCTTCGTGAAGAATTTATTAACTTATTTTACAGCGAAAATCTGAAAGTTAGTTGCCGTTGCCAAAATTTAAATACCTTAAATTCTAAGTTCCAACAATTAACGAAGCTTCCAAGCGTTGAATGAAGTTTCCGGTTAATATAGCATCGAACTAAAATTAAAGGAGTTTCGAACCTCTAGTCTGAAACATAATAGCTTGATAATGCTTCGGGCGTGATTTGTCTGTCCTCAAATTATTTTTTTAAAATTTACTATTAATTATATGGCGACGATTGTAAACTAAAAATGCATTTAATATAATTGCAACGAGAGTCTGTTTAAATGCAGTAACTGAAACAATGAAAGGTGTTGTTGTAAAATGTACTTAAAAATATAAATTTAAAAAATTATACAAGAAATCGTGTGGAATTTAAATCTGTATCACTGAAAACTAAGTTTTTACATTTTAAAGTGGTGTAAATCGTTTCTATACAATAATTTGCTTCGAAGTTACTGAGGAAAAATGTTAAAGTTTATATTAATTTTTAATTCAATTCTAATAAAAATCTCGGAAAATTCTCTTTTAGTGAGCACTTATTACCCAACAAATAACAAGGTGTCAAATTTCGTAGCTCGAAGTCCCATGGAGTTGTTGCTCTACAGAGCGTTTTGAATGATTTTGTTTCATGCATGCGGAATTTTCAGCTAGTATGCCAGCCTATATATATAATCATGTTAAAATGAACAGCATGCAATAAGTAGACATTAGATGTAAAAAATGATAGTTCCTTTTTACTAATGAAGTTAATCTGTTGCTTAGATATTATTAAACCTACAGGTCATTTAAGCATTCGAAAGTAATGCTTAGTTTACAAGGGCAACACCATGTACATGGGTCACCGATTTTGTTCCAAATTCTGTATATTTGTAGCAGTGCCTTAGGACAATACAACATGCAAGCCACAAGTTCTACAACTCATTAATTTTGAGAAAATCGATCGAAAACATTAGCGGGTAGATTATCAGCCAGTTCGCTACACGCTTAGTCCGAGATGACGGCGGTCGTGTGATCTAGATCTAGTCGCTGATCTGAGAGCTGTGTAATTGCTGGATCGCCGGATCGAGTACCACACTGATTTTTTTCCCTATCAAATAATATTTTATAAGGAATAATTACGTGTATATTCACGGATATTTATTGACCTTTCAACAGCGTTTAATAATTCTGCTACATTTTTGTGAGTTAAAAATTTATTTTTTATTATAATTTTATTTATCACATTACATGCCATCTCGTTTGTACAGTTGAAGCAAACTGGTTGATATAAATTACGATTCATATAATGTGATAAATAATAAAAATAGAAAAATGATTTTTATCTTACAAAAAATTAGAAGAATTACTAAACATTGTTGAAAGTTCAATAAATATCCATGCATGTGAACGTAATTATTTGTTGAAAAATATTTAAATGATAGGAAAAAAAAAAAGTTCAGTGTGAGACTCGCTCCGACGACCCAGCAACTACAGAGCTGTGATGCTAACCACTCGACCGCCACCATCTCGGACTGAACTTGCAGCGAACAGGTTGATATTCTACTCACTAAAGTTTTCGATCGATTTTCTCGAAGATTACTGGGTTGTAGAACTTGCGCGTTGTATTATACTAAGGCACTACTACAAATGTACAAAATTTGATAAAATCGGTGACCCATGTACCTGGTCTTGTTAGATAAATTAAAGTCCCATTTTGAAGCAAGACGAGGGCTATTTTGCGACGGACTTTGTAATTTTGAGACGAGGTCAGATGATTAGGACGGCATCTCTCCAAACTAACGCACCACACCAATGGGAGGACGACTGGCCTCTACGTATGATTTAGCGTGAAGTAGGCCTCATACACGCATTCAGTGGAATCGGGTTTCGAACCTGTAGCCCTCCGGCCCCGAAGCCGAGACCTTATCACTAGGCCGCCTCGGGTCCTGGAAAGTAAATAAAGTAAAAAAAAAATTAGTTCAAATTCTAAAAGTGAAGGCAGGATTTTAAAGAATCCAAAAGCAATTTATGCAATACAATTTTCCCTCTTTAATTAAGATTTTCGTTCATGGGAAATGGGATTTAATATGGCATTAAAAGAAACAATGACCAAATTCCTTCCTCTAAATAGACACTAAATTCCTTTTTCAATGAATTTTTCTTTTGACCTTTTGACCTATTTATTTACAAAATACAAATAAAAATAATAATTATTACATATTCTTGAATTCTTTGCGTTATTTGTTAAGCAAATGTCAGTAACAGTAATTTCTGAACTGTGATAGCTCTGCATTTTATATTATTGGCTCTGTATAATATTTTACTGAAATTCAATTTTCTCGTGGGAAATTTTGTACTTAATCCATTTATACTTTCTTAAGAAATTCCTAATTCGAGTAATATCCAATATAAATTTTATTTCAAATTTAAGATAACAAAAAATACAATTGTTTTATCTGTAAATATGAAAATAAAAAAAATGTAAAATAAGAAGATTGAAAGAGGCAGATATGTCCTAAAATCAAGAAAGACATAAAAGTCTGTAGTTTAATCTAAAGATTTTAAATAAATGTCACTAATAAAACGGCCAATACTCCTTTACCAATTGTACTGTCGTCAGATTTTTAAACAAAATTTCTTTTCTCTTAAGACAGCATATAAGATTCAAGAAGAACCATTCAAACGTTGTCTAACATAAACTATGGGTTCTCCATGGGACTATCACGAGTACGATGATGATGAGTCACTGTAAATGTAAGAGAATTATCTTTTCCTTTGTTGGCATAAAAATGGTACTCGACTGGTTAACAGTATGGGTGGGCTTACTGCATGTGATAACCGCACCGTAAATGGGCATATTTTTTGTGCTTAGTTTCCTTGTTTACGATGTATAGCAACCAATCAAATAATCAAGTCAATCAAATATAGCTGTGGATGTTAATTGGGGGATATGGTAGCTCTCAAGAGTTAAATAATATGTACATACATCTGTATCAAGAAAACAAAAAGAAAAATTGAAATATCTCACGTCTCTATCACTAAGTGAAATTTTTTTGATGAAAAATATATGTAGGCTCGTGCGATTTTTTCAGAAATATTTTTAGATATTCACATGTTAAAAAAATGTTCGGTGGATGTACGTGAATGTAGTCTAACAAGCAGGATAATAAAAATGAAGCTCCGTCAGGATGTGAAGTCATACAGAATTATCTTGAAGGTTCTCCATAACTTCGTTCTTCTTAGAGTTAGGAATATAATTCTCGCATATTCTAGAACCTTCATTCTGTTGCAAAACTCGCCAAGTTTTCGCCAAGGTCGGGGTTCATATTAACATTGCAGGGAAGCAGTATTTACAGATTCGTAAAAATATATGCAATGTACATTGTAGGAACATATGTGCATTTTACATACGTTTGTATCAAGAAAACAAAAAAAAGTTGAAATATCATACGTCCCTCTCTCTAAGTGAATTATTTTCAATGAAAAATATATGAAGGCTAGTGTGATTTTTATAGAAATATTGTGAGATATTCATATAATCCCGTAAACTTAAGCTTTCTGCTCATATTGTTCATAGTTGCTGAAATAGATACTATACGACTTATATAGAATCATCCGAGTTTGACTGAAAGAAGAATTTAAATCAGGAACAGGGAGAACATTATTAATTATTGAACTAAATGAAATTCGTATACTATAGCTTTTGTTTTCATTTTGAATTGAAGAGTTTCTTAATGCATTCAGGTACTAAATATCTAAATTTTTGTGATTTCAGAAATATGCAGAAGTTAATTGTGCTCATTAATGTAAAAATATTCTTTTCAGAAAGGAAGCATCTTAGTGCAGATCAGAAGGAATGCTTAATGAAGATGTTATGATGTTGACCAAAGAAATTCAGCATTTGGAAACCAGTTTTAATTCCGTGATTTTAAGGACCACCACTTGATTCGAGATTTCCCATTACGGCGCATTTTAAAAGAAATCAGAAGGGTATCGACAATAGGCAACCAAACATATAATCGAGAAACAAAACAGCGAAAATTTATGTCGGCCCATAATAGTGTGAAATTTGTCAAAGTTACGTTTTTTTTTACAAAAACATAAATAAATATTTATCAATTATTCTGCTTATTAATATTTATTTACAATTTTAAACACACTGTTGAAAAGTTAAAATTTAAATTAAATAAGGAGTTTACCAGAAATTGGCTTTTGCTTTCTCCGGTTTAAAGTTTACATGGTTGTTTGTAAACAAAAAGTAATCATTTATGTGGAGAAACTGTTCTGAAATTATGTGTATTTGAATAAAAGAGCGAAGCTTCTAGTTTCCGGCTTTGCAGAAAGCGAAGCCGCTAATGTTCTTTAAGTTAAAAAATTAGCCCTGTTCGCGTACGCAAGAGAAGAATAAAATGTTCACCGGTCACCCAAAACAAACGTCCTCACCTCGCCAAACCATCTTGCCATTGGCGATAAAAAAGTTAACGATGCAAAGCAAGGAGGAACGGCTCCGAACCCTAAACTTAAGTTTTACCTATTTTTATACTCATTCAGAGTTTATTTGAAAAATTTTTCTGCTTCTTTCCGCAAAGCTCTCAAATGAATATAATTGCTTTTTCCTTTGACGTTTGTAACTCCACATAAAAAGTGAAAGGAAGAATGGGATAAAAATCTTAAAGAAGGCCGGATGATGAAAACAAATATTTATGTAAAATACATTCAGAAAAATTATTAATGAAATTTTGTATTAAATGTTAAAATCACGAGCTCTCAAACTTCACTGAATATTTATTATTATTATGAAATGATAAAGAAAAATATGCACGTTTCGGAAAAGAAAATGTAAATATTTACAGTCTCATAAAACACAATCATAATTCTTCTGTGGATTAATTTACAAGAGATTAGAACCTTTAGCTTTTACCTGCAATTGAATAATGAATGACAACTTACAGAATTTAGTCGAAGGAATGAAGAAAAATCCCAAGACTTTCATTGGAAAACGTGTTACTGACGAAGGTAAGTAAAGCTCTTGAAATTAAAACATCATAAACTTTTCAACTTAAATCATTAGTCTTAAAAACTTGATAAGGCCGCCAAACTTTAATTTTTTCAAGTGACGCCATCTCGCCAAATTTGATAGTAGGTTTAACATAAACGGTTAGCGAAAGCTTTGCAAGCTTGGCGATGGAACAGTGCCATGTTCCTGTTATAATTATTAAGACAATATAAGCTCAAAAGGGGCGTTTGAAAATTTACGCTGATAACTAACTGGCGTAAAAGATTGCTTGCTTAGCTGACTGGTAAAAGAATGGTGAGAATTTTTAACAGTTGGCAAGACTGGTGACGAGACCGCATTGAGTTTTTAAGTCTTATCGTAGAATTTACAGTAATGTCCTGACTGCACTGTTTTCGGAACTTAAATTCATTGTTCAGCAGATTTTAGCTGAAGAGCATATATTTTGAAGTACATGTGGATTTCCATTATATAAAAAGAAGATGATGAAAACAATGCATTGCTTACGTTCTGGGAAAAAATTGTGTCAAAGAATATTGAGCCGGTGCAGCTTCGATATATGGCATCAGTGGCGAGATTTTGTAATATTGGCGACTTTTTGGTTAAAGCTAAGTATGAGGTATGGAAATTCTCGTTTTTGGAATTAAAAAAAACTAGATTCCTAACAATTAGTGAAAAAGTAAAGCTACGAGGTTCCCGCTTTACTGAAAGCGAAGACGCTGATGTTTTTTTAAGTTTAAAAAATTTGCCTGGAACGCGTACGCAAGAGAGTCGCCATGTTTGTTTAGACAACACAACCGACGCCATGTTTGTTCACGCAATAAAAAAAAGTCGCCAAAATAACAAAATATCGCCAGTGACGCCGTATATCGAAGCTGTTCCATTGAATCTGTCGGTGTTTATAAAGGGTGCAACAAAATTTTATAATACAAAAATTAAAGAGGTATGTATTTATTTGCGGGAACATGAAAGCACAATACTTGCAACATGTGATGTATACATAGAAACAGAATTACATACAGATAAGGCCTAGGAATATTTAATTACTTGATGAGCACCTGAAGTGCTCCTTGATGTACAATCATTTTTTTCTCCTCTTCTTCTCTTTTTCCCAGTACATGTTTTGCTGTCATTTACCCACAGTAAGAAAAATGTACTTACATTACCAGCACAGAAATTCATGCTTTACGAAAAGTAACTGTCGTTCGTTTTGCAAAACCTTTTCAGCTAATGCGCATTATTCTCCTGTTTACGATCCTACTTCGTATAAAATGGGTTCCAAAATAAATGGTGGGGTTGCCATTATCTTTTTTTCTTCCACACTTAACTTACTATTTCCTAGAGTCAATACTATTCCTGTCACTATAGAGCAACATTGTATTCTTGCGTGAACTACATTTGAATTAAGGCGATAGTACACTCATTCCTCTCTAAATTTTCTCTGCGATTCAGTGAACTGAGTTCAATTTGTGAGTTGTAGATATTGTAATTATATCTCCATTATATCTTTGACGCTGAGCCGAATTTCTCGAAACAGATTCAAGTAAGATGGAACTAATTAGATAAGTGATGTCGTTACTTTCAAAACTCAGAGAGAAAAGGGATGAATTTAGATTTTTATTTCACATTAATAAAACGGTTTTGCAGAATGTGAGCTCCTGTCTGACTTTAATGTATTTGATTATAGATTTTTAAACATTTGTGGTAATAATCATATTCCGTTGAATAGCAGTTTGCTTCTGAATATACTTGATGGCGTATGAAATGATCTGAATATAACCTATGCAACAAATATATACTTAATTAGAGTTAAATTTTATGACCATATATCAGATATCCTAGAGCAGCAGATTTTTTTATCCTATTCCGAAATCGACACAGTTGGATGAGTATGAGTATTATCAACCGATAACTCGAGTAATGACAAACTAACACTTTCCCTTTCTTTTTTGCAAGATTATCATAATTTTATTTATCTTTTATTATTTTATTATCTATATTATTTTATATCTTTTTATTTTTTGTATCTTATTATTATTTTTATATTTTTTATTACTTATATCTTATGTTATTATTTTATTTATCTTTACTTTTATTACAAGAACTAGTGCTGTCTTTTTCAGTAGTGACTTTCAATTTTTGAACAAGCAAGTAATAATTCGGATTAACGTCCAAGTTATGATTCCAAATCTACCAGTATTAACCAGCGTTTTCCGATGATTCTATCTAATTCCGAAATTCCTCCTGCCTTTCTAAAGACTGAAATAAATCTAAAATAATCTTTTAGAGAAAACCCAAACTAATTTCTAAAGAAATCTGTTATGGTTAGTAATTTAACGATCATGATTTTATTTAATGCTCCTTAATCAGATGCTTTTTTTGCATTCCAGATGTTCTGATGGTAAAATACATGGTTTTCTTTTTTTTATTTTTTTTCCCACGCCAACACACCTTAGCCTGATGGTGCGACTTTCTTTATAAAGACTTCCTCACACGTAGAGACAAATATTCAAAATCTTAGGAAGCTAGTATATTCCTTTCACTTTCATTTAATTAGTTACATGGCTTTCTTTACGGTTCTGTTGATTCTTATCAAAGAATGATCTAAAAGACAAATGATACAAGTTTTCACCCGTAATAAAGTAAATGCATCAATAACTATATAGTTTCCACATTTTGAAAAGGACATATTCAGGAGTGAGTCTACGTCAAAATTTCGGAAACTTTGAGTTCTCACTCCAACTGGAATGATGTATATGCATTTTGAAGTCGCGAAAACATTGACAGTGCTTTCTTTTATGAGATTTTTCAACATCAATAAATAAGAGTAATACATTAGTAAGTTTTTTTCTGCAATTTAAAATATTATCTAAATTTCTAATGGTTTATTGTCGATTAATTCCTTAATGGATATTTAGTTTTCCACTTTGCATGTACATTTGAGGTCATGAAAGAACATTTTGCCTATTGACTCAGTCGTGAATTTTTTTTACTGCCGAAAAAAGATTACGAGTTTTAAATGTTCAAAAAGACCTTATCTACAGGTAAATCTTGTGAAATGTTACCAATAACTCGCCAAATCTTTGTGAGAACTCACTAACGGAAGAGCGAGAACCCGCCAACTGAGCAATGTCAATATTTAAGCATGGTGGCACCTGCAACTGAGCTCTTGGGAATCTACGCACTTAAGACAGTCTAAGTGTTTCATGCATATAGTTTTGACTGACTGGAGGTACGTGGCCCGTCGGGCCACGACGTACTCCTTCCCATAATCCAAATTGTACACACATATCCAAAGATACAGTATTTTTTGCTACCAGTCAGCAATTTCTCTGCTTGTAAAATATAAATGCTGTTTAGGCTTCTATTTAGCTAGATTTCTAAATTTGTAATTTTTGGATTTATATCTGACTAAACAGAATTATAAGTCAAATACAATTAAGTAGCTGAGGGAAAATTTATATTTTAAGACAAACAGAATAGAGAGTGGCAATGTTATTTGGTGAAAACAAATTCAGATTAATTGATTATTATCAATGCTTGCTAATATTTTTTGCCTTATAAAAATTGTTTTACATTCTCTCTGACAGAAACTATTAAAATCCTGCGGGCTGCTGGTGAATTCATACGGCATCAGCTACTTCAGTGTTATGTGAGTTTCAGAATTTTATGTTCAACTTTATTGTCATTTAGTAATTCCTTTTAACTAGTTAAATAAAAATTTTGTTAATATTAAATTTCATTAGAAAATTATATATATATATATATATATGATTCATTTTAAAAGAAGTATAATTAATGTTCCATAAAGTAGCTGAATTTTATTTTGAATATAAGATATATCAGAATAAAAGAATTATTTAAGATGCATCGGTAATAAATGTGGTCATCATTTTACTCCCGTGAGCTGCTCTTACTAAATTGCAGTCGTTCGTTTCAAGCGGACACAGGGCTTAGTTAGCCGTAATTTTACCATTATTTTCTCTTGTTATTTGTAGTAATGCCTCAGTAAATACTTTGGGAGTATTTCACTGTTCCAATGACACAAGCAGTTTAGTAGCGTTCATCATAAAGAATATCTTATATGATATTGTCATGCAAAGTGTATTTTCTGCGTATTGTTGTTTGCTCAAATGATGAAGTGCTTCTTAAGAGATAATGTTTCAGTTCTAAATATCACTGAATAGGAAACCTTAGAATGCTGATAAAGTTATGTCTGACTGAGGTAAAGAAGGTTTATTATTTCATATTCAGTCTGTTTATTTAATTTTAAAATACAATACAAAGTCAATAATTCGTCTTGAATATTAAACTTCGAAAAATATGAACTTAAGAATACCATTATCAGTCATTGCTGTCTGTCATCTTAAAACTTTCGTCAGCAATACGTAACTGAACGAAGA